>JABJVR010047009.1:0-29439 GCA_025773905.1 Chitala chitala
ATATAACAATATACAATTATATATATATATATATATATATATATATATATATATAATCTCACCCTTTATCTATTGTAAGGAATTATATATATATAATTCCTTACAATAGATAGAAGGTGAGATAATGCAAATGCTGTGTGCCATTGTTTATGCATTTTGTCCATGTAACATGCTGCAGCCTCCAAATGCAACAGTACATTACTGTTAAAGACCTATCATGCTGGCACTGACTTTAGGACTGGGTTGAAAATTCACCAGCGGCACAGATACGCAGCCGGCAGTTTGTCAAGACACTAGCTCCTAACATATGAGAAAGCAGGGGTCCTTGTAATTATCATTTACAAACATTATATGCTTTCAGCCCACAAAGAATGTATGTTGTCTATAGAGATGTCTGAACATTGCATGTGCATCCAATATATATTCACCGAAACATTTATTCACTTCTTCCAGACAAAATATTTTTAATCCCTCAGGGCAATATCATTACATTCATCTGGCAGATTCTGGGAACTGAGTTCCATCTACCTAAAAAAAAGGCACAGTCGATATCTGTGAACGGTTAGCAGACATCTTTCTGTTAATACTTCCCCTACATACCCGTCCTCTAAACAATCGTTCATGATGTTTCTTTCGAAGGGCGTAGTCAGCAATGTTCCCCAGGACAACAGTACTGTGGTGGGTGTCACTGAGCCAATCACCAGGTGAAGAGGCTTCTCCAGGTCCACATGCCCTGTGTAGAACCATGTGCAAAGGTCAGATCTTTCTGATTTTTAGCTACCACAAATGGTGTAACAAAAAATCAAAAAGGGTGCAGCTTAATATATAATGTGTTACCTTCGTATTGACAGCTACTGGAGCTGGGTTACTTACCAGTACAATGTTTCTTTATGTTGTTGGTTGGAATGGGCTGCACAGCAACCAGGTACTTAGGCTCTGCATCTAAACCAACAGCAAAGTTGTTCATATTTCATACAAATACTGTCAATAGGGAAAAAAAAAAAAACTTTAGCATCAGTTTCTGATCAATAATCCATACAACATACACAATGTAAGAAGTGTAACATGCTATGGTATGAAGCAGAGAGCTTGGTTTGGAATAAAAAAGGATGTAGGGTCACCACAGAGTCATTTGTGATTGAATGGCATGGATGGAAAATGACAGCAGGGTCCTTTTCTTGTGATCTGTGATGTTCTCAGTATTTTGTGTCACTCACAACAACAACACCTGTTCCTGGGCTCATCACTCCTTCTCTGCATGTTGCTGGACCTGTATTTTGTAAGTGTGACACTTACAGCAATGCTACTAAACTTGGCTGACTCAGAGTACTGTTAGAGTCAGTGTGACTCAGACACCAGCCATCCGATACATCCGATACTACAAGTCTCAAAGTTTTCTATCAAAAGAACCTTAGAGTTTAGAACAGAATTCCATGATTTTGTTTTACATTTCCTCATTTAATCTTACAATATAACCTCAGTGGGTTACATATGTTTTGATGAAATTTACAAAATCTCTGTTTTTAAGATTTGAGATTTTGAATCTGTAGTTACAATTTGCTCAATTTCCTATGTACATAATTACCCAGGACATATTTACCCAGCTAAACATTATATTGTACAAGTAGGTAAAATGTTTGGATAGGTCAACAAGAAACTTTAATCATATTTGAAAGAAACATTATGATTTGTACGTGACATTGTACAAAAGTTTAACATGCCATGATTTTTCATGCTTTTGTTAAATTAATGGGGAACATTAGAAATCAATAATTCTGTAATAAACATTAGCTTTTGGATATTTCTTTCCCATCCACTGAGAAAAAGGCTAAAGGGAAAATGGGGTTTTAATGATGAATAATGTAATGCAGGAAGTGTAACAAAGGAGTACTCACATGTGGGTCACTCTGTGTGAGCAGCACTCACAAGCACAAACCAGCATGACAGCTCTTACTATTTCTACAGGCCTGACGCTGCCTGGTCAGGCCCAGCCAATTATCTTTGAGCATGGGGTCAGTGGAGCCATGTGAATGGAATGCATATTGGGTTTTTCTGACGTAAAACATACATCATCTTTTTTTTTCTTCTCAACAGAGTTAGACACTTGCTTGTAACAGAGGGAGAAACTACTTGGTACTAATGCTTTTTAAAACTGTATTCAGATAGATACAGTACTAGGTACTAGTCATGTAGTATGTTTCCCCCAGGTATCTGACACTGGGGTTTTGCTTAACCATCCATTCCCTTTCCCACATGGAGAGACCCCAAACCATATCTGAAGTGAGGAGGTATACAGAACCGGCTGGTGAAAAGGAAAACTCACCCATCTCAGCCTCATAAGGCTCCCCACTCTCAGGCAGCTGGATGAACTGCTTGGAAAACATGCTGCCCCCATAGCCCAGGATATACCCTTCCAGCTTCACATCTGGGCTGGGACGCACAAACTTTAGCACAATTGTGTCTTCAGTGGCGTTGATCCGCACCTTCATGTTTTGTCTCCTAACTGGGGAAATGAAAAAAACAAGGATGGAATTAACGTTGCAAAGACACCTTTGTGGAAGATAAGGAGTTTGGTAAGTGACCTCATCACATATTCCTATCATGCTCTCTCTCTTGTTCTTGTTTCATTATAGTTTAAAAGATAACTCACTGTCATCAGCCCAGTTAATGGTTCTCTATTTGTCCACAAACATCAGAAATGTTCAAAATACAGTGGCCTCCAGAGTATTGGAACAGCAGGTCCAATTCATTTGTATTTGCTGTACACTGAAGATATTGTGATTTAAGATCTAAAGATGAATATGAGACAAAACTTCAGAATTTCAGATTTTACTTCCTGGTATTTACATCCAGATCACATAAACACCATAAGAGATAACACCTTTTGTATCAGATCACCAAAATATTCAGTGAGCAAAAATATTGGAACGTGTGACTGACAGGTGTTTTTTGTGGCACCCAAGTGTGTCCTGTGAGATTAATTGCTTAAACAATAAATAGCGTGGTGTGGTGGTGCGTTGCTCCTGTGTGCCAGGGGTTTGATTCCTGCCGTGGGTGTGGAGTTTGCATGTTCTCCCTGTGCTTGGTGGGTTTTCTCTGGGTTCTCTGATTTCCTCCTGCAGTCCAAAGACATGCAGGTTAGGTTGATTGGTGTGTCCAAATTGCCTGTAGCATGGGTTTCCTATGCCCTTTTTGTTCTGGGATGGGCTCCAGGCTTCCCTGTGACCCTTACCAGGATGAAGTGGTATAGAAGATGACTGACAATAAATAGCTCAAAATGTCTACTCTTTGATTTACCTGTGAAGATGGTATTTTGTGTTACAAAAGGATAAATAAAAACAAAAACCAGAGTGCTATCTATGGGAGAAAACAAGCTGTTTTGAATCTGAGAAACAAGGGAAAATCAGTTGGAGGCACGGCATAAACCTTGGGGATAGGTAACACAACAATTTGGAATGTCCTGAAAATAGAAAGACACCACTGGTGTACTGAGCAAAATACAGATAACAGGCCAAGGAAAATAAGAACAGTTGATGACAGAATGATTGTACAAGCTATGAATAAAAAAATCAGTCAGGGACATTAGTAACAACCTCCATAGGGCAGGGGTGATGGTATCACTGTCCACCATTCTGGCCTTTATATTTTTGTCTTGAACAAAAATATTAAGGCCATACCACAAAATGCAGCACCTTCATCAGCAGTAAGAATTTAGGTTGGAATTTGCAAAAAAGTACAGAGATGAGCCAACAAAGTTCTATGGACAGATGAGACCAAGTTTAACTTGAACCAGAGTGATGAAAAGGCCAAGGTGTGGAGGAAGAAAGGAACTGCTCATGATCCCAAAAAGAATGGAGGTACTGTCATGGCTTGGGCTTGCATGGCTGCATGTGGAACAGGCTCACTAATCTCTACTGATGATGTAACTCATGACAGTTACAGCAGAATGAATTCAGAGGTGTACAAAAATGTTTTATTTACCAATTTACAGAGAAATGCATGAAAACTAATTGGGAGGAGCTTCTTCTTGCAACAATACAATGATACAAAACAAACTTAACAAAGGACTTCAGCAGAGGGAAAAAGTGGAAGGTTTTGGACTGGCCAAATCAATCAACAGACATGAACCCAATAGAACATGCACTTCAGCTGCTGAAGAGGAGACTGAAGGGAAAAACTCCCCAAAACAAACAACAAGTGAAGGAGGCTGCAGTAAAAGCCTGGAATGGGATATCAAAAGAAGAACCCAACAGTCTGGTGTGTCAGAGTCACAGGCTCCATGCAGTTATTAACAAACAAGGGATATGCAACAGGTTTTTCGATCTCACAGGACTCGTCAGTCACACGTTCCAATACTTTTGCACACTGAAAATGTGGGTGATCTGGTAAAAAATGGTGCCATGTCCTATGGTGTTTATATGATCTTGATCAAAATACCAGGAAATAAAAGCCTATATTGTGAACTCCTGTCTCATATTCATTTTTTGATCTTAAACAAAAATGTCTTCAGTGTTTAGCAAACACAAATGAATTGGCCTTGCTGTTCCAATACTTCTGCAGGACGCTGTAGCTTACTGGTTTGTGGGCTGATAGAACTCTTCACCCTCCCAGGGGAAATTAAGACCAAACATAATTATATTTCTATGGGAATTTATGCAGTTTCATGTTTGTGGGTTTTCTAGTTGTCAAAAGCAAACTAGAAACAGTTTTGAACATGTGGAGCACCAGCTGTGACAAACATTGTAAAAATTGTTATATCCATGTTCACTTTGGTTATAAATATAAAATAGTTTATGCTTACAAACTGAACCCAGCACAACCCCACAACTGTTGGATGAATCTGTGGACAGCTGCTAGGAAACTTTTTCACCGAATGAAGTGACTTCAACCCTCGCTCTGTTACTATTCTTTCTCAGTAAATTATTTGGCTGAAATGAGACTGGAGATGTAACACAGAAAGTCAATACTTAACTACAAACACACTCACCATCAAAGGCATACCTAGGCCTCAAATTAAACTCTACTGACTCGCCTAGTTTCACTCAGCCAAACACTCCTGCCATGCTCCAGTGTCAACAAAGCTGCAGCACTGGCCTGGCATGCTTACTGCAGCAAAAAGGTAGCACAGAGTGCCAACAGGGCAAGCTCAGCAATCAGAACTGCAGAGTTACAGTGGACAAAAGGTTCAAAGCGACATTGTCAATCAAGTTGGATTTTTGAACACTGGAACTGCATCCAGAAAGGGACACCAAGCTTGCTGATTGTTTCCTGCAAATACATTGTTCTGTATTATTATGTTATGCAGTAAAATAGGCTTTCTTACTTCACGTTATGGAAAGGGAATTATGCTTGAGAGGTGGCATGGTGGCATTGTGGCTAGTGCCATCGCTTCACACCTCTGGGCACAGGGATCAACCCCTGCCCTGGGTCTGGGTGTGTGGAGTTTGAATGTTCTCCCCATGCTTAGTGGGTTTTCTTTGGGTTCTCCGGTTTCCTCCCACGGTCCAAAAATATTCTGGCTAGGTTGAGTGGCATTTATAAATTGCCCATTGTGTGTGTGCCCTGTGGTGGGTTGGTGCCCTGCCCAGGGTGTCCCCTGCCCTGCACCCTTTGCCTCCTGGGATGGGCTCCAGGCTTTCCACAACCATGATTTGTATGGCTGGATGAATTATGCTTGAAAGAGATCACCAAGTGCAAAAAAATGTATAAAAAACCAAACGAAGTTAAAATATAAAATTTGTTACACAAAAGTCAATAGTGTACGATAATGAAGGGATACATTTCCAACATCCCATTAAATGACATCACACATTCGTCTTTGCAATACATTACAATTGCAAAGTATTTAGTGTATACATCTAAAGGCAATTTACAATTTAACTTTCGGTGACATAATTTTGTTAAAAAACTGAGACTAATTTATACGTCAAATATAAAAATATAGAAAGTTCTCTGTATACATAATTCCAATATAAGCAAATCTGTACTTCTTCAAGAAAGTTCTGACATAAAACTTTGCATAAAATTTGCAGAAAGTGCCTTCACAAAAAAAATTGTAAATACGCACAAAACAAAAGCCAATGCCCATGCTGGACTGAGCACATGGGAAAGACAAGACAAGGCCTATTTTTATCATCCTTTATTTTCAACTGCATGTGAACTTTCTTAAACCATATCATTTATGGAAATTCTGACATACATGAAAAATGTGTTACATAATGGCTTGTGAAACACATTGTTGGGAGCCATCTGTATAAATAAACTAGGTTTTTAAAAGACTGCTCTTGAATTTATTTACAAAAAATCACAATAAATACTGGAAAGGGATAACCCACTGATAATGAAACACAAAGCTCTTATTCCTACCAATTCACATGACTAGCTTCAAAGTCAGAGATAGGATAAAGTTGCATAAATGCTGATCGGGAAACCAAAGTTTTGATGAGCAAGCTTGTGTTATCAGAGAGAACCCATCCTGACATTGCCACACTTGAAACAATGACTTCTTTATAACTAACACGTAATTCTTCATGTTTTCAGGGACCATAAATATAAACACAGCCACTTCCAGTAATATGCCGTCAAGCCACATTTTTTTCTTAATACCACCAATTATTAACGACACCTTCTGAACTCAACTAATTGCTCTCCTGTTGAGGGACAAATGTAAACCTTTACAGAAATCATTTAATATGAAAACCCTTTGTGCACACAACAGTGAACGTTGTTTTTCAATCTGTTTTAGCACATCTGAGAAGTAATTCATATGCAAGCTGCTCAGAATAATTGCCTATTGTTGCTATTCATAAGAATCCCAAACCTGGGTGCTTACGTAGGCTGTTTTATGTTAGTATCAATTACGAGATGTTTGACTGAACAGGGACATGCAGGGATCACTAATGAGAAACTATAAACGTTGGTGTTTTATAACATTAAAAACATCATTTACCCATTAGGCACAAACCAATGTCGCAGAACACAAATGCAAACCATAAATTTGGATCACAATAATTAAACTACCCTTATCCCTATGAGAATGTTAACAGTGAAAACATGTTAAAAACACAAGTGAAGATAAGAGTCAAAATTGAGACATCAGCCAGGACTCTGCAGTTTGGCAAAGCCATCCAGCAACGTGATCCAAGGTTAAATGTGACTCCATGGCGGACGGGTCTTCCAGCGCACACATTGAGCCGCATTGGAAACACTCTGTTTCACTGTTCTGTTGGGTCTCAACCCTGTTTCCACCATGAGGCTAAGCACTGGCATAAATCTACAAGAAACAATGTTCAAAAGAAATTTCAATAAGCCTGGTGTTTATGAGGTACAGCCAGACAGCAAAACAGCAAAGTATTCCAACACTATTAACAAATATTTGTTGCTAAGGAATGCAGATTCTAGTTGCACTTAATGAAAATGATTTTAAACAGAGTCTGTGATTTTTAAACAGCCATGTGAGATCAGAACAATTGTCAATATTCCTTTAATAACACTACGCATATTATCAGCTCAGTGTTGTGCATGTCACTTCTGGCCAGAAAATTGCAGGGTCAAATACAAATTACACAATTTCTCAGTTAAAGGTAAATGCTACTGAAAGTGAAATGCACAGAACTATTAATTACTAAGTTTGTAAGAACTTCTCACTAATGCTCAATATAATGGTTAATGTCTAAATATTGTACATTTTAAATACTGTACAGATAAAATTTAACTGAATTTTCCGTGATACCTGTGAAAGTCCGACAAAGTTACATACTTGAGTTCATAAAATTTTTTGTCTAACCTTATCTTTGAGATCTAATGTTAATTGTTCTTCAATTTATCTTATCTTCTAAGAAAAGACTTCTGACATGCACAGTCTTGCAGGTTCATTTCTGGAGCATGTGCTCCACAAACGAACAATGTTAAACCTGCTTAACTGCAGTAAAACAGCCACATGGAAGTTGAAGAAGGCAGGATACCTCCTGGAGTCTTGTGAAAAAGGTACACTGAGGGAAAAGCTGCAAAGTATAGCTCAATGTCTTTTAACTGACATATTCCAGGAGCTATGAAGGTTATGGGTAATTGCTGTTGCTATGAGCGAATCGCAGATTTTTGGCATTCGGTAGGTTCAGATTCACCCACTATAGGCAATGGTTTTGGCAACCATATTCACTGACCTTGTATGTCAATGATGTTTTTCATATGTGTTTCTCATGATTCTCTATTACCTCCCATTATTCATCTAATTGAGCCTTGTATTTTCCAACTAGAACATAATAAATGAAATGGCTTTCGACTAATATGACTTTAGCTAAGTGAAGCCTCTGAGGCCTGGGGTAATACCCTGGGACACCATCATCTTCAGTTGCGCAGAAAGGAAACTTGGCTTCACGTCAGCAGTGCGGGAGGTCTGCTTGTCTCCTCTTTTTGCAGCTGATCGAACTGCAGTGGCACCTACTTATAAGTCCAGACCAACGCAGCTCATTAGCTGGGTGTCGTCATGGCGACCTGCACACTGGCACTTCAGAGCACTCAGAGCCATCATACGTTCACAGATTTCTGAAGGTGCTCCTCCATGCTGTAGTGCACATCTGACACAAGCCTCCTAGCAGGGAACTTTTCCCACCTTTGCAAGGCTGCTGGGGACTGTTCAACACTGTGTCAGTACTCCAACTCCCTGGCCATGTGCAGAACGTTTCACCAATGCACACCTTCTGACCTCAGGGCATTACACAAAAATGCAAGGCAGACAAGCTCATGTGACACCTGAGCGAATGTTGATCGCACCACAAACAGCACGTTAGCAGGTCTTCTCGCCACTCTAACAGACACTACACAGTGATAAGGACCGACCCCCGTTTCCTACCAGTAAGTTCTTGTTTTTCATCTTTTTTATCAGCTCTCCCACTTTGATCCCAAACTTTGAAAATTCCTTGATTCACACTTCATAAAAAGTAATAAAATCAGCTAGTTTATTTCTTATCACAAAATTTTCAAAAACTCAATCCATGTCATGAATGATTACATCCTTGGCCATGTGAACTATAGCAGAGGTCCATGACCGAGGCTACATTATTTCGTTTGGGGGCATGTCAGGGGGTCTGTGGAGGAGTGAATATGACAGAGCTGAAGGGACGGGAGGATTAACATGCTTTATAAGTAGGATTAATTGGACATGGTTGGAAGTTGCGAAACACTGGACTGCCAGTAAATTATTTGGTACCTTAAAGGTGCAGGAGATGGACAAAAAGTGAAGAACAAGGAGTTTCTGAAGTCTCCATTCAGACTAGAGTGGATGTCAATGCAAGTGTGTCAGGTGTGTTTTATAGGAGAGACCTGAGTGCTACTGGCTGTCTGTGACACCTACTTGTGTCTGAGTTGACTGCTGAAGTGAGTTAGTAGAGATGGACAGCTTTGCAGGACCCATTTGGCACTACATTCAAGCAGAGAATACCAGAAGAGCTTTAACTCCAGCAGTGGAGTTTGTTTGGGGGGAGGGGTGGGCAGTAAACACACTCTAACAGTGATCGCATGTACCAAAGGAGAAACGCCTTGTACAGCTGTTTGCAAAGCATAAGAGAGCAGCATGCAGCCTCCGCTGTGCACTGGGTAACCGCATTGAAGGGAAGGAAGCGTGCAAACAGTCAATGCACACAGCAACTCTGCAAGATTAATCTCTGTATTATTTAATGGACGGCAAGACTTTTAATTCAGTTTATATATATATATATATATATATATATATATATATACATCATGTTGTATTTGTAAGTAAAAAATCAGTCACACTACATAAGTGTTTGAAATGAGGTAATGAAAACTAACTAACAGCTGAGACACACATAATGGTGCATTTGTGTTGTGTTAGATATATTTACTGGTATGTGTATGTAACAGTAGTTTATGTGGTGTGGTGCATATTTATTGGTATATTTATGTGGTAAAAGTGCATGTGCTGGTGTATTTATTTGGTAATATTTGTATGTGGAATACTGATATTTACTGCCAACTGGATGAGTTCAGTTTCTTTCTTGAGTGCTGTTTTTCTCCCCACTATGCAGGCTTTAATCCCATAAACTGTACGATGTAACACCCGACAAAAAATATACTACAAGTGAAAAGAAGTACTGTTCACTGCCAAGGTTTAACTGGAACCACTGGTGGGTGCAGCTTCGTTAGAAAATGTGACAAAAATTGCCATGATATTACACTTATTTTTATGAGAGGACTTTCATTTACCATGCTGTTTCAAACTCTGGGTATACAGTTAACACAGGACAGATTCCCACAGTAGACCCGGTCTGTAATGTTACATCTGTTTGAAATACAGCACTGGTCTTACAATAAAGCAATGGCTATTTCTAGACACTGTAAATCCAACACTTCTCACTACCTTTCCCATCATTTTTTAAAGCAAGTAATCTTAGGATTTTCTGTGTATTCAAAATTTGTAGCTCCTAACATTTTCAATAAATAACTGACAATTCATTTTTGGTGTATATTAAACCATTTTTAAAATACGTATTATGAAAAAAAAGACCTTTTTTGCAACTATGAAAAAGTAGAAAAAAGTCAACTGTCACCTTTTTACACGGTGGCAAAACATGAACACTCAACCTCCTCACTCTTTGATCACTTCACAGGCACAATAAATCACGCTCAACCATACAGTCACCCCAGTGTGAGAACACCTGCACTCAGCCCCAGTGCTCGTGGAGGCATGCACAGGACAAAATACCTTGGTAAAGTACATCATTAACCAAAGTTAACACAGCTTTCTGGCACTAGCACAAAACCACACTATTCCCTGTGTTTTAATAAGACAATTTGCAGCTAAGCACGTCTCCACCTATGCACAAAAAAAATCAATTTGTATATAAGTAGTTATGAATTATTTTTATACATTAGACATTAGTGTTATTGCTTTATTTTGAGCAGGGCTGTACTTGCCTCTGATTCGCTGTGACGAGCTGTAGCTGGTGAGTACAATCCCAGCCAGCAGCAGAACAGTCAGCTTTAGGAGCATCTTTGGGTGGACTAGTGAACTGCAGCAATGCAGGAAAGCTTCAGGCTGCTCTAACTCAGCGTGTAAGGCTCATGAGTTACAGACACAGCAGGTCCAGCCAGCATCTACAGCCGGGGAGGGAGGTGACTGCTGATGTCACGCCCACCCAACAATGCCTTCCAGGAGACTCAGTTGTGGGGGGTAGGTGAGTGGAGCTTTGCCTTTATTTTTCCCTTCACCATTTTCCCTCACTTTTTTGTTCTAAACTGCAGAACTCATCTCACTTGTTCCTCACAGCAGCCCAGAGTTACTCAGAGCTTCTCCCCTTGTTTTGCAGGGGCCCTGCCTTTCTTTCTGCTGGGTTTTACTGAGGCCACCAGCAGGCAGACCATCTATTTCCCTGTAGGCTGGAAAGCTGATCCATGCTGACTGCTTTGCCCACGCTGCACATGGGTGAGAGCAGATGTGTTTTTTTCTGTTTATCTTCATAATTTGGAATCAATTTGCCAACACAACATGTGCTCCTGGAGAGTAAACTGCAAACCGTTCCACCCCCCTGGAGCATGTGTTAACATCCACTCCCGCTGTGCCAATCAGCCAAACTGTCCTGCCAAAGGACCCGTCCCCTAAGGCAGGGGGCGTGTCTGAACTGGACCATGGACCAGACAAGCCCTGGAATATGACACAAGGTACTGAACATGTGCTAATGCACGTGATGAGAAGGGTGGGCATGTCCCAAAGAGAGGGTTTGCCTAAAATACTTTCAAAAAGGCATTCAGCCATTAGTTGCTCAAAAGCTTTGCAACAAAACCATAGATTGCCAGAAATGCTAACATGTGCTAACAGTTAACAGTAACAAATGTGTTAATGTTGTGTAATTAGTTTTTTTTTTTTTTTTTAAGTGAAAGCAAAGACTTCTTTTTCTGTACACAAATAATCCCTCCTTTGTGAGACTTTTATCTTGTTTTCTCTGCAGCTCTCAAAGCCGTGTTCTCCTGGTAGGTCAAATTATATATGATATGCATTATATATGTGTGTGTTTTTGATGGTTAACCTGCAGCATGGATTAAAAAAAAGAAAGCTGCTGCTTGACTTCAGAGGGACCATTTCAACGCAGACTTGTATTGGCTGTGAAGCCAAGCAAGATCACACTTATTCTAGAATAACAATCCCGGCTGCAAGCAAATATCTTTATGTGGCTCAAAGGCTAAATTGGCTGTTTGGCCAGCCCCATAAATAAGATCCAAGTTCAAAAGAGACCAAATGGTTGCATTCCAAGGGTGGGGAGCTTTTAGAGCTCTTAGTACTTAAGTACAATAATTAGACAATGATGCATTTTGTTTATTTAATGCAGAACAGGTTGACCTCAGAGCAGAATAGGACAGAATGTTATTTCAATTGCCAGGCAATTTGCATAGCAATTTTCTGTCATGCAGAGAATGTGTTTGATGAGTCTCAGATAAAGCCATATGTTTTTTGATAAGGAGATAGCAAAATGCATCCTGCAAAATCCCATAATTTCACTCTGAGTTGATCATTGTGATCACATGTAGCACTTAACTGCAAATTAGATTAAAATATTAAATGATTATAAAAAGTGAAAATATTAAGATTTTCAGTTTATACATTATCTAATTCCAATGTTCATTTTATTTGTTAACAAATATGAGTGTTTGCATATCTGTGTTTCAAATTAAGAACTACGCTAGAAATATTGTAAGTACTATTCTTCCAGTGTACTTAATGCGAACTCAAATGAGTACAGAACATTTTAAACATTCTATATCACATCTGGTCAATACATGACCTCTGACTGGTGAACTTAGATGGTGTCATAGTTTAATTTGTTGTGCTATGGTTATCTACAATAATCTTGTACTTAAAAAACATTGTGAATTTAATATTTTGATATGTCTTTGGATGTTGATCCATTGTGGCCCAGAACAATGAGGCTTCCCCTGATGAAATACACAACTATACCCTGCTGACACGCTCAGTCTGCAAATAAATATACCGCACACACACTACTGTTCAGTGCTAATGCACGACACCAAGTGGATAATATAAAGCTGTGTGTAAACATATGGGGTTTGTTCTGCTTTTATTAATGTTTCAAAGGTGGCTGTCCTGGTGTAATAATGCAGACTTTACTCAATGTTTATGTCAGACCCTCTGATGTGACAAAGTAGGCAGTGGGTAGAACATCAGGTTAGAATGCAGAAGTCTCCTGGATTGGATCCCAGCCCAGCCACCAGGCATGTCCCTGAACTCCCCATGTTCCAAACATGTGGCTGCCCACATCTCTCCCTGGGGATGGGTTAAATACTGAGAACCAATTTCATTGTAACACGTATTTGTAAGTTGCTTTGGCCAAAGGTGTCTGCTAAATGAATAAATGTAACCAAAGTGTATCACTCATACGCCTTCAGTGAAACACGCACACTTCTCTTGCTGCCTTGTCCAATTTGACAGAGCACCTCAGACGCCACACCCCCTGTTTAACTTTGGAATTATGAGATAAAGTAGTATGTGGTACACTTCAGCTTGTACTCAGATGTACTGTGCCATCTGGGCACTTCTCCTGTACCAGATGTACTGTGCCATCTGGGCACTTCTCCTGTATCAACACAGGGTCAAAATATTCAATTTAGAAACTAGCATGCATATCTTAGCTTTAGGGTGATGATTCCATTGATGTTCTGAACGTCTTAAAGTTTTTCTTTTAGTGAACGTATGAACTCTGGGAGGCTAAGGGAAACCATATTTCCCCAGAAGTTAAATTATTAAAACATATTTAGAAAAATACATTAGGATATTTCAATCACAGCCCAGGGTATTGTGGTCTTTGTAATATTGGTATTATGTATATATTTAGAAATAAAATAATTTCAACTTTATGTTTGTGGAAATAGGAAAAAGTTGAAGTCAGGAGGAGCTGGGCAGCCAGTCAACCTTGGTCCTCTAGAGGTTTTTTTTCTCCACACTGTGGAGTTTTTGGTTCCTCTCCTCCGTTGTTGTCTGGCTTCATTAATTTGTATTAATTCTTCAATATCTGCAATTTCCTGTGTAAAGTGCTTTGAGGCACACTGTTGTGAAAGGCGCTATATAAAAATAAATTGAATTGAACTGAATTAAATTAAAAATACAGTATATATACAGTATTACAGTATAATGCATTTGAACTGTGCCTTTCCCATGTGAGTCCTTTGGTGTGGATGAGTGTTTTATGTAGCAGGCAGAAATCTGTTGGAAGCCATAAGACATTGTTATCCCATGGCTGAAAAACTGTATAACATTACCCAATCAGAATCTTTTTAGTGAACATCACTCAACTGTTAGTGCTGAGGCAAATAAAAAAAGAAACGCGAAGCCAAAATGAACTTGGCTTCTTACAAATTAAATTGTGCATAATACATTATTTTTTTATTTTATGGCATCACTTCAGCTTTCCTGGTAAAATTACCTACACACTCGTGCCGTTTAGTCATTGCTTGTTATCTTTATACATATCTTAAGATTATCATCATTTTGTTATTATTCTGTGGAATAGCTGAAAACATTAAGGAAACACAAATGCATGCGATTGGTGTTCAAGATGTCCAGGTAAATGCACGAGAACTAGTTTTTGTAATGCTGAAATCAGTAGCTGGTCATACCTTTAACCAGCTTTAGCAGCTTCATAAGTAATAATTTAGGACACAATTTTATTTGAGGAAATAGTAAACAACCATCTCAAAGCCAAGGTTACACTCATTGAAAACTAAAATACATTCAAATATATCTGAGTGACGATTGGAGTCCCCTGTACATCTGCATTTCTTCTTATATCTTGACATATTCTCAAATATCAAGATATTAAGACAAATATTGGTATCAAGACTATGAGGAGCAGGTAGGTGTCTTTGTGTAATAGCAATAACTGTTAGGCTTAGTCAGAGTAAAGGTGACATGGAAAAAATTTATAAACACAAGGATAAGATACAAATTTGTGGAGGGACCTAGATAAGTGCTTTGAGGCACATTGTTGTGAAAGGCACTATATAAAAATTAATTGAAACGAATTGAAAAAGACATTTGTTTTGGAAACTAGAGCACAAGAAAAAGGGTGAATGGTTGAATGCACTGTAATTGGCATAAATAAAATGAAAAACCTTACCCCTGAGAATAGCACAGGTATGTTTCTAAATCTCTCATTCTTGAGTGCATGGACATGTTGCAGGTTAACTGCAGGTGTTAACTGGATGGGATGTGGTAGTCCATGGGAGAAGCTGGCTCTCAAGTTTCACTGACTCTGACCATGGTGCATTACACCTTATGTGTTTTAATGAAGTTCTGGGGTTAATCTCTTCTACAGGTCTAGTCAAAATGTGAAATATTCCCTCTACTTTAAGAGAATTTTACTGATCATTGGTAGAAGAACTTTTTTTCCATTGCGGTTTATTTGGAACTTAATTACAAATGTGACCCATTTATCTACACAATAACCTGCTTGCACAGGGGGCATTTTTATTGCTTTCTAGAATCCAGATGTCTGAATATTACAGCCAGGAACAGCTGAGGGAAGTCGGACCGGGTGCTGGGATCCTCATTGGAGGAAAAGGAAAGGTATGAAGCAAGTTAAAAACAAATTTAAAAGATGAAGCGTGAGGTCTTGTTTATTGATGAAACAAGCCCTCATGCTCCATAGTGCCTGTGGAGGTGGGATTCACATACCCGAGTCAGTAAATGTCCCTACAGCAAATCAAGTCACTTTTATTTCTATTGCAAATTTTGAAGCAGTAAAAATTGTGTTTTAATAAAAAATTGAACCATAAACACAAAATAGCATAACAGCATAACATAAAATGAACCACATACATGGAACTCCATAATGCTCAAAATGAAATCAATCAATCGATCAATTGATCAATAAAAAACTAAAAGCAAACTAATAATGAAGTATATACATATATTTATAAATGAATAAATAAATATTTCAATAATTAATTAAAATTATATTTTGCAATAAAGCTAAACTTGTCACTGATGTTTTTTCGAAACTGGAGAAGTGTTTTCTGTATTTTAGTTTTCTGTACATATAGGCATAAAAGACATAAAATACCAAATATAGAAAACATACTAAAAATATTAAATCCATTCTAAGAAACACCAAACACTCGTGAGCAAAAATGAGTTTTCAGCCTTGTCTTCAAGCACTCCAAACTAGGGGATGACCCAGAATGCAATGGGAGACTATTCCAAAATGTGGGGCCTGCTACTGAAATGGGTGGTCACATTCTGCATTTTATTATTGGAACACCTAAAAGCAGTTTGTCAGAGGATCTGGGGAGACATCAAAGATAAGGAGGACTGGATGTAGGGTGGACCAAGACCATTCAGAGCCTTAAAACAAATAGTAAAATCTTAAAGTCAATTCTATATTTGACAGGAAAACAATGGAGCTAAGAAAGGTAGATGTTTATTAAGCGTGGTGGACATGAGGCTGACGTTAAGATATTCTAACACTGCATTGAACACATCCTGAGAAAGTGTTTCAGCAGCACATATTCAAATCACTTATATGATTTACTATGGTGCATTAAAAATATTGTAGCATGATTATCTGTAAATACTAGAAGATTCTGATCTAGTATGGTTGAAAAATGACAAATAGTAATTAATGATATTTAATATATAATTATATGAAATAATAAAATATGAATTTATATGAAATATGATATTAAATAATTTTTTGAGTCACCTCATTGTAAAAGGTGCTATATAAAAATAAAATGAATTCAACTGAATTGGAATGACCATACCTAGCCAAAATATGAGTCATGAATATGTTCAACTCTGGCCAAAACTTTAGGCCTGCAACAGAGAGCTTTAGTACAGAGGTGGGTAATCATGGGTCTGCAGGGCCACAGTGGGTGCAGGTTTTTGTTTCATCTAATTCTTTCAGTTTAATTTGAACACAATCTAAATTAAATATTAATTACATTGTTACATATTTTCAGTCTTTAGTTTAATGCCTTTAATTTATTGAGAAAAAAATGAGAAATATAAAGAAGAAAGTTAAAAGTGAGACTCTGGTGCTTTAAGATCTGCAACAAAAATATATGTCACACATGATAATGTCCCTCTAACTGCAGAACCAAATGTCTGGAAAATTCTGTATGGTGTTTAGTAATTTAGTAAGTAATTAATGAACAGCAGAAACAAGTGCAAATGACAAAAACTTCTTAATCAAGAGCAGTGACTTAAATTATTAACAAGAAATGGGTTAAAATATACCATAACTCTTACAATTGTTAAAAAAACATCAGTTAGTCTTTGTCATGCTTTTAAAATTCTTATTAAAAATAAACAAAGCTTGTTTTGTTTCTTTTTTGTTTCTGGACTGACATGGTAATTGTACAAAAAGTCAATAATGTTTAATTGATTTTAAGGTTCAGTTAAGAGCAGACACGTAAAAACATGTACACGCTGTGGTCCCCCCAGGACCAGGGTTGCCCATCTCTGCTTTACTACAATACACTTCTCCTAAAATAAAATATTACAAATAGATATTTCTTGGCTGCCAGGCTTGTACATATCTTCTCCTTTTTAAAATGAGAATTATCTTCATAATCACAAAAAATAAAGCAATCCAAAACAGGAACATTATCATGAGGCCATGAAATACCAATTGGAAGGCACGTTTTCATCTGTTTCATAACTCCTCATCTGCATCCACTGATGCACTACACCCATTTGCGATGTTACCAGTGCTGCTTTCATCTTATTGTGGTCTTCAGCGCACTGATTCAGACACTCACATAAAGATGGAAGAAATTGGAACTTTGGTCTCTAAAGGAGATTCGCTTGCAAGTGCCTTGCATATTTAGTTTGATCGGCAGTAAGTGCCTGGCATATTTAGTTTGATTGACACTTTCAGTGAAAAAAGGATCACATGCATTTCAGATTTTTTATGCACTCTGAATGCTAGCCAGTCCCCACAACATGTCTGTACAGTGCCTGAAAACCAGGACCTGAAAACAATTTTCCTGGTAAAACATTTGAAATTAATTTGTGGACCCCAACAGTAGAATATATTAAGCTCTTCCATTAGTCTTTTTTATATCTAGTATCCTGTGGCAAATTGCTGTTGAGCCACAAAGAATACATGTGTAACAGTAATGCACAAAATACAAAATATATTTAAAGCTAAAAGAGAAATGAGGACTTTGTTGATTAATTTGTAAACTCAGTCTAATTGGTTGCACAATAAATGTGGAATTTATGAAGTACTAGTCATGGGTTTATTATGAAAAAATAACTTAGATCAAGAATTTCATATAGGACGTATGAGGAAGATTTGTTGTTGTCTTTTCTGTAGCCGATTCATATTTCATGCATTTTTTAATAGTTTTATTGTTCTGCATTTCAACATGGGCTTGGTGAGAAGACCCAAGACCATCTGGTCCTTAGTTTTTGACGTATAATATGAATTTCTTCATGTGCAGCTAACATATGTGAAAATAAACATCACCAGACATTATGGTTGTAGAACGTTTGTGACAGCTCCATGGAAACGTATGTATGGAATACTGTCTTGAATATATTTTTACTGAGGAGACCATGTTCAGTTGGAGCTTCAACTGCTGCCATTTAGGGCTCTTTCTTATTATCATTTGCCAACAGAACATCATTTTAAGAGCAGCAGTTCCTCCTTGCTTCCATAAATCCCTCTTCTATGAGCAGATATATCACACACTCTGTTTCCTTGGCTTCCTGTTTTTCAGCGTGCATTCTTTTCTCAGTTCACATTTTACAGGGTCAGTATATAAAAAATAGCCTGAACAGTTTTATCCTCACGACCCTTTTCACCTCTCTTTATGTTCATCCTACTGAATAAATTCCACACCGTTAATGATCTAGATGCATGCAAGACTTGTACAGAGAGCTCCTGTGCATATCTTTGTATATTTACATATACACTTTGTCAGATGTAATAATTTAACACTGCAGTACATTAATTTTAAGTTACAGTATTGTGTCCTGTAAAAATTATAAATAAATCATGCTTGTAAATTAGTTATTTGCTGTCCCAGCTGTTTGGAGTCATACACATACTTAGCAGGCAGGCTTATCCAGGAGAATCATTAACGTATTTACCATTCTGCCATTTCCACAGGATATTTACTGGAAGAATTTAAGTTAAGTACACTGCTTAAACATATAAATAATATCTTCATAAATTTCACAGCCTCCGGTTTAGTTTTATTTGACTTATAAATTAAAATTCTCATTTCAAGAGCGTATTTGGCCTTGAAGAATATTTAATAAAACTGTTCCATCTGTCACAATGTAACTTATTCCAGCATTGCCGAGTCCATTTTGAGGAAAGCTCTGTTTCAAGAAAAGTGGCTGAAACAACTTTGTTGACATGTCATTTATTTAATTATTACTTTTTTCTTAATGATGTCTATTTCAGAAAGAGAGTGGCTTAAAGATACCTGTTGACACGTGAGGGTACAGCAGTACATTCTCACATAATTCACATGGGCATGGAAATTAGAATTTTACAGTCATTAGTTATACAGAACTCTTCAGTTTAATCATTGCACACACAAAATTTATTTCCAGGGAATGGTTGTATTTGTATGCCAAAAAACCTTTGATTTAATGAATATAAACTTTTTTGTTTCTTCCTGTAAATACTGTTCTAATATAGCTTGTCTTGCTATACATTTTTATAGAGGAAATGGCACTTTAATCTCAGGATGTCACATCATGTGTAGGAATTAAGAAGCAGCACCATCACATATGTCCAGCACAGTGGCTCAGTGTAGCATTGTTGGGACACATCTCTAGGTTAGAGAGTGTGTGTGTGTGTGTGTGTGTGTGTGTGTGTGTGTGTGTGTGCGCATGGTTAGGTGGTTAGGTGGATGGGCCACCTCAAAATAGCTTAGTGGGGTGCTCTGTCTGGGGTGTCCCTCGCCTTGTGCCACCTGTGACACAAGCAGGACAGACAGGTTGGTGATGGAGGTAATGGTGTGATATACGTCTCCACATAGTCCTCATACTTTCTTGTTTTAAGATTCCATCAGCCATGTTTTCTCTCTCTTTCTTCCTTCTTAAATCCATCATATGAAATCAATTGCAGTCTGACTGTCTCCAGAGAAACCAAGGTGGGAAATGTGAAGGAGCTGGTAAAGGAAAAAAAAACAGATGGCCAAAATGTGTCAAAACAGAAAAAAAACTGGCATTCTGCAATTCTGCAGAATGGTTTAAAACGTAAATGCTCCTCTAAATAGTCCAGCATTGAATTGAAAAAACAGATAACTGATATGTTAAAGTAATCTGGAAACAATGTTAATATGTGGAAAATCTATTTGCAGTTTTTGTCGTGTACCCCTCATTGAAATGATGAGGGCCAGAAATTTCCAGTGTCTATGTTTAAAGAAGTACCCATAGCACCGGCCCCACTGCTCGGCTGAGAATAGGACAGAAACGGACAAGCTTTTATTGGTACTGGAAAACACGCCAACTTTCTGGAAACAACTTAGAGTCTGACCATCCATGGTGAGAATGCTCTCAAAAGTTGTCTAGAAAAAAAAGACACAACACAAATAAGTAGACCAATTTCAGATTTAACAGGTTTATTATAAACTGAATAATACCAAAAGCCCAAACATACTCATCACCAAAATAAGGCGAGATCAGACAGCCAGGGAGTTCCGTCCTGGATCACAGACAACACATGGGAGACAACTAGGAGGCAGGTTTGTGTCAAAACTGGACGAAGGGATAGCAGTCATGTTTGGAGCTAGGAAATGCAAATGTAAACTGCTCAGAACTGTTCATAAATGAGGGCAGTAGCTCACAATGAGAAACACTGGCTTACAATGTTCATAATTTTTTGTGTGCTAGACAGATTTTGTGATGCTGATCACAGAAATAACTTTCAAAATTTCCCATTATGCTAGGTTTTTGAGAAATGGCTAATTATGTAATATATGCAATAGAACAGAAATAGAGTATATAACAGCATTCATAAAGAAGGCATATGAGTTATACTTTGGGTGCAAAATTGTTGACCAGGACAAAGCATGGGCTCCTTATATATGTTGGGCACCTTGCATTACCAGTTTGCGAAATTGGCTGAAGGGTGTGTGTCCATCCATGCCGTTTGTCTCCCAGTTATATGGAGGGAGCAGAAGGATCATGTATCTGTTACTTCTGCATGACAAATAACTCAGGATTTTTTTCCAAGAACAGGAAGCTTACCGAGTGCTCAAACCTTGCCTTGCAATGAGAACAGTGTCACATGACAAAAGTCTTCCTGTTCCAAAACCGCCAGAGGTTTGGACACCGGAGGACAAAGACGAGGAGGCAGAGATGGACGAACCGACAGAGATGAAAACTGTTGCATCTGCTGATGATCCAGATTGTGATACAGAAATTAAAAATACATATTTGTGTTCAGCGTGTAAAAATCTAGTGGTTTCACCAAAAACTGCAGAGGAAACAGAATTTTACATAAAATTTGTTGGCCATTGAAACCAATCTGAAGCTCAGTAAACACTGTCCAATGTCTAGTAATGATTTGCAGGTGTGTCAGGTGATTGAAAAATTAGTCCTATATTGATTAGGGGAGCCTAACCACATGATAACTCATTACTGTGCTGTATATGGCACCTCTGCTATTGTAAGTTACACACAGTGAAGGTATTAGTTTAGCAGTGTCAAGTAGTGTGAACAGAATTCAAATATCTACATTTTGCAGGATTGTTAACATGATATTTTGTTTGTATATAAAAAGTTTGGGCTTACATTGAGGATGGCATATGGTAAATTGTCATCTTTTCTTTCAGTTGCTAAAGCTGAAGGCCATCACAGCTATTGAAGATTAATGTCAAACGCTGTAATAAAACATGTGTGAAAATCATCAGCACATTTGCCCAACTGACAGGTGCTTTTTTGAAGTTAAAAGCATTTTAAAACAAAGTCTGCGTCAGAGCCATCATTCTCTCAAGAAACCCAACCCTCTGGAATGTGTTGATGTTTTTAAAGTATTAAAGACAAATCACATTAGCAGGCAACTGAGAGAAAACGAGACTGTGGACAAGTTTTAATTCAATGTTACTGAAACAGGTGCACATTACTCTCAATGTATGGAGACAGAAAAATGTGTAGCACTTCCAAAAAGTACACATTTAAGAGCATCGGGCACAGTAGAACTTATGAGTATGATCTAATAAATGGAATACTTAGTGTTCAAGCCTAGACAAGGACTTCAGAGGTAAAGCTCTTTACCTTGAAATGGTCCACCTTGAAATGTATACATTTACTCAAGAAAAACTGGGGAAAGAATCTGTTTATCTAGTTCTGTTTCCCAATGTTATGTTTTAGTGTTCTGGACTTACCAAAGTGGTTTGTAATACCTGCTGACTTTTTTGTAACGCTTTGATTTTGACTGTTAATGTCTATTGTTGTTTGTTTACACATTTAAAAGTATCACATTTTGAGTGGTATATCAACGATAGAAACTGTTTTTAGATATTTTTAGCTATGCATGTTATACTCTACTGTATAAATCCATACCATATGCAGCTAAAATGTCTTTCTGAACATCTTTATCTTCTGGTGCAGTGTGATTAATCAACATGACTGATGTTTTCATGTGCAAAGACTACATTGTAGCACTTGGATTTACAGTGACAAAATTGCAATAAATTTCAATGGTTGCTATACAGAACAATTTTTATAATGTTTCTCTCTGATTAAACACTGCTGTAGACTGACTGAGCAAAGATGCAACATCCTTTGCTTTGTGTGGGTCAGGAGACACTTCTAAACTAAGCAGCTCAGAACTCTACACTGCTGGAGATTTTACTGCAGGAGTCAGGCTTGCTCACCGATACTACAGCACGTGTGAGGGCAGAGCCTAACCTTTCAGCATCGAGCTTGTAACTAGCACCATTTAGCCGGCCAATATGCTGACACATGCAGATGTAGGGCGAAGAAAGAAAAGATCATTTCAAGTGTAATAAGACTGGTGGAGAAGGACTGAATTCCTTTGTTTTTCCATCGCTTGCCTTGGTGAGGCTTAGGCAGCGGAGTGAAGTCTTGGAATCTGTCGCAAGCTTTACTGGTGCATCCTGGGTAAGGGTAATTCATCAGCTTGTGCGCGTGCACACATGGACTCACACACACACACACACACACACACACACACACACACACACAGTAGGAGCAACTTCCAGAGCTCCCAGTCAATTTGACCTTTGGACAAAGCAACCTGAAGCACCCAGAGCAAAGCCCTGTATACACAAAGAGAGTGTGCTAATGTCACACACAGTACCCAGAACTGGACCACAGCCTGAGCTCCTGAAAGTGTGGAGGTCGATGATATGACTGGATGGCAGGAAATGTACATTAATTGGCAGCAAACATTTGTGCTTCAACATAAACATTTGTCATTAGTAATTTCACATTCAGTTGACTCCAAAGCTGTCTGTCTGTGGTTAGTTATGATAACCTTCTCTACCCCACTGTGCATCTCAGTGTGTCAACACAGCCATTCACTTTGCTTTCAACACAATCGTGTAGGGTGGGGGCCACCGCAGCTGTATCAGCAACAAGAGACACCCAAGAAGAGCAGGGAAACTGGCCTGTTGAAACATGGAGACAGTGAGGTGGTTTCTGAGAAAGTAAGCACCACTTTCAAAATGAAAAGCAAATGAAAGGCACCAACTTAGTTAAATGAAGCAGTGTATTGGCAGTGTATTTTTGATACACAGACTGTGTCAGTTTTAAACAGAATCATGCCTCTCCCCTGGACACTGGCCCAACATACAACAATCTTTAATTTCTTATTTCATTAATGAAAGCAGTAACATTCTTGAGAAATGTTGTAATTAAAGAAATTTTTGTAAGTGCATGGTGGCAGCTCATGATTAATCACAAATACAATCATTTCCTGTGGCATGTAATTAAAATGCAGGTATGTGTAATATGTCAGAAAAAAATATCTGTGTTATCTCATTTTATGCAATCAGGATATCCCATACTGGATTTTTAATGACACACAGTAGTAATACCAAAGTACTATGATGTTCTGTAAACTATATGTATTGAAGGCATACTGAAACAAGTATCATACAACTGACCTACAGTACTTCGTTACAAATTTCAAAAGGCTATTTAACCACAACAACCATGTCACTTTTGAACATAAAATATATTATTTACAAACCAGAGAAAAACAGTGCAATATGTTTGCTGTTGAATTTAACATCTACAGTTTGGAAATTTTAACTAACACTAGGGTTGGTCTCACAAGGCAGAGTGTTGGCAGTCGCCGGTGGACCTGCAAAATTAGCAAAGTGCAAAACCTTCTGTCTGTTTAAAACATGTGCACCATGGCCCTGCTCTGACAATTAGACAAAATAACCTCTTGGTAATTTTTTATTCCACCATATAAAATGTTAAAGAAAAATGCCATCTCCCCTCTGGTCCAATCTATAAATGGTTTACATACAGAATATTAACGTTAATGTAACGTAAATGATGGTATTTCCTGTAATTTGTTAGGTGAAGCTGTTACATAACTGTTCCTGTTATTTTCGAGCAGGAAAAAGCCTAGTGTTTCCATCTATGTTTTTTAAAGCTTTGTATAGCCTTCCATTTTCTGCAGAGAAAGGGTTAGCATGACAAAGTTTGGTTACTTTGACAACTGATGACAGAATGCTGACACCTTCCCATAAGGGCTGACTGTGAGAAAGTGAAACAGAAAAAGTCAAGCCTGGTTTTCTGCCAGCTGGGGAGATTTTCCAGCCCTTGTAAAATGACTTTAAACAGCTATAGGTAACACCTGTTACAGCAGCTGCAGAAGCCTGCATTTCACACTAGTTAAACGGCCCCAGTGAAAAACTGCCCTCTATACTTCTTTAAAGTACTGTATGCGTGAGAAAAATATTGGAGATCTCAAAATGGTTAGTCCTTATTTTTATACAGCACTATCATTTGAATTACACAGCCATATTCAGGAAATATAGGCCAGTGTATGTGTTTCAAACATTTAAAAAAATATCAGACTGAATTTCAGACACAAAATCCCTGTTTTTCTGTCACTGGGAAAAATTCCAAAATAATTCTGAATACTACAAACAACGTTCTGGAAATATGTAATCCATACAAAACAAGTTCTGCCAGTAAATGTTATATGTTCAGATTCAGCTCTGGTTTCATACAAAACAGCAATCTACATTATATTTTGCGACTAGTCTAAAACATTCAATTATTCCTTTTGAAAATTAGTCAAAGGGTACAAAAACTAGAAACAGACATTTGCACTTTGGTCCAACAGGGAAAACTAATGCTGTAACTAACTGCAAGTGATTGACAAGCTCACCCAATAGCACCAATTATTGGATTTTAAAAGTTTATGTTAAGACCACCAGTCTAAGACCTTGTCGTTTTTCCAATAAACATTGGACCTCCTTGCTGTTCAGACCCACCAAACACCGAGGCATGCAAAAGGAGATAGGGTGACTGTGGCACTAAAAATAAAATACACACATTTGGCTTCCTGTCTGTTTGTCAAAACCTTCCGCTCTTTCTCTGAATCCTCACCTCACCGACTCCACGACTCTGACTCAGGCACTGGTTTAAAGCCTGACCATATAATGAATTAAAAATTAAATGTTTAATAAAACAATTAAATAACCCATCATAACATGATACAGTATTCATACATTTTCTATACCGCTTCATCCCATTAAAGGTCACAGAAAGCCTGGAGCCCATCCCATGAGATATAGGGCACACACACTACAGACACCAATCAGCCTAACCCACATGTCTTTGGATTGTGAGAGGAAACTGGAAAACCTGGAGAAAACCCACGAAACACAGGAAGAACATGCAAACTCCACACACACACAGAGCCAAGGTGGGAATCAAACCCCAGGCCGGGAGGTGTGAGGCAACAGTGCTAACCACCCCGTCACTGTGCCACCTTCGTAAGAATTAAAATATTTATAATTTTATATGAAATGGGACTATCTGTTGACTTCTGCTTAGACTTGGCCCAATTCGTAAGAATATAAGTCCACAGATCTAGCTTAAACCCAAATTTGATTATTTAGGGGGTTGACTTATCTGATGAACACACGCCTAAGCCTATACCACACCTCAAATTTTTAAGGGTCAACTTCTACACCAGATCACCTTATATGCAGGTATATAGGGTACATTTATTTGGAGTTGGTACATTTTTACCAACTCTGAGCCTGAGGCTCACATCACAGTGGCTGCACTGTTGACATCACTGTATATACACTATACTTGTGTATAATACTACCCACAGGAAGCATTCAGCTGTAGATACCTGTGTTACTCCATGTTTAAATGGTGACATGGAGAAAAAATGTTTTTACTTGGTTAGATGTAAACCGTATAAGAACAGTTCCACTTTGGCCAAGTTCAGATTGAAGGGCCATGTACCAAAATGGAATGATCAACCATGTTGTAGACAACCCTAAAATTGAGTGGGACAAGGACAGTTATGTCTCCTGAATCAGTTGCAATTATATAATTACAACTCTAGTTAAAGGTGTTTCAATGTTATGGCCTTGACTGAAGCCAGCAATTATTTTCTGTAGAATTTTACAGAGAAATTGGACATTTGAAATTGGTCAGTTGTTATGGATATGAATCAGAGAGGCCAGAAAATCGTCTTGTGGAATTTTGAGATTTTAATGACTGTAATTGAAAAATCAAACAGCAGGAATCAACAGGACACGACTAAAAGAGTGGTGTGTGTGTGTGTGTGTGTGTGTGTGTGTGTGTGTGTGTGTGTGTGTGTGTGTGTGTGTGTGTGTGTGTGTGTGCGCTATATATGTTATACAGAAAATAACAGAGCAGACACAATCAATTTATACATGCCATAATGATATATAATTCAATAAGACTGAATGTAAAACAGGGAACGTTCCTCCAGCTATGAAAAGTGCTCAGTCTTTAGCCATGTGTAGAAGATTAGGGCTTTTATTACCATCAACAATGATGAACCGAAAAAGTTCATTCTAGCTGTAAGTCAGCTACATGTTTGGCAAAGACAACAGTGGCTACTGGCTGTAATTTTTATGTACCGTGACTAACATCAAATTGGCAAACGTTATTAGCTCTCTCGTTGTGCATGGACACATCAAGTGTGTCCAAAATATGTTTTGGGCCGCTTGTTATACGGACTATAAAACCCGTTTAAAGGTTAGGCTAATTGGGAATAACGATGGCTGAAATAAATGTTTTCAAAGTTTTTCCAAGCTTGACCCACATACATATCACAGGTTTTATGAGACCATGCTGATTAATTTATTGCTGTTTAATCTTTTTTGCTTTCATTCATCAAATGCAGAACATCCTCAGAGAGGCATACAAGAAACAGGCCATTGAACCTACACAAAACCCAAGATTTACTTTCTTTCTCCATAACATTAACAAACTTTCAGTCTGAGATGTTTTGTTCCATGTTGTGAGAAACCCGTGTCATTTAATTTCATAAGCAAAACCGGACCATTTTCTTGCTGATATTAATTCAAAGCATGAACCTGGAAGGTGGATGAGGGAACTAGCAAAGGATCACATTTGGTTTCAGGATGAAGGGAAATTTCTCCCCTATGCCAGAACCAGCTGCAATGATAAACATTGGATAAAAAATTTTACAAAATAGGCATACTGCCTGTTAGCCCATCTCCCTTCACTGGAAATTGAAATTGAATATAAATCATTTCAAAACTATGTTTAAATTCTTGGCAGTGGTGCTTTTTATATGAGCTCACCTTCATATTGAATCTACTGTAGAAACAAAAATGTTTGCAAATTTTAAAAACAGAATCCCAAAAGAGGGGGTTATGTAAATATTTAATTGCAGCAGTTTGCAGGAGTGAGCATTGGCCAGTCAGGGACATGATGTCTGAGAAAGCACTGTTTGCACGGCCCCGCTTGCTTTGCAGCATGTTTGAACTCTGTGGATGACGAAGAGCTTGCAGAGGAAGCTGAGGACGTTCTGCAGACACTTGCCAAATGCTAGGAGACAGTCCACTGCTGATCCCTGTCTCTTCATGTCCTTTCTTGAGAAATTATAATGAGGATGCTCACACTTTCTAAGCTTAATACCTTCTGAACATCTTCTATTGGCAGTCAGCATAATGCAGTTCTGTCTTGTGCCATACAATGGGTAACTGTTTTGTATTGAATGGAGGTACATTTTTAGCACAAATGAGTGTCAAGAAAAGTGTCATGTTTTTATACAGATGAGAAACATTATGTTTGAGTTGTACAAACAACAAGTGATTGAAACACATCTACATATGGCATGCTCATAAACAGAAAGCCTGAATCTAGGGGATGCTCCTTGGCCCTAAAGAGAGACTATTTGGATAAGAGTAATAAAGTTTGTAGGTCAGTCAGTTCTTTAAGTTACCAGTAATAATCAGTCCTGTAAACATGAGTGTTCTGTGTGTTTCTCACTTGATTTGTTTGTCTTCAGAATTTTTCACTGAGAATATGATAAAAAAACAGCACAGGGTAAAGGGTTGAAGTGACCTCATACTGCCTAAGCATTTAAGATGGTCTTCTGCTGTAAAGCACTACTCAAACTATGTCAGCTCTTCAGAATTTTATTTAAATTGCGTAATTATAAGGATCTTATATGAAAATTTTGTCAACACTTGATATTAACGTTTCATGTATTAAATCAATTTTTATGTGTTTGTTATTTTGCTTGATTTTTGGTTTTTGCTGAAATTTTGATAAAATTTTTATTACATAAAATGTACTATGAATTTTACATGGTTGTATATAAAATTCAGGTGTATTGGTTATGTGGCTGAGTTGCCATTGGACAATGTTGAGTCAGAACCACAGGTAGACACGTTTTCACTTGATGGACCAAGCAGATCCTCTGTCCTCTTCACCGCTTTCAGTCCTTCTGAGCTTTTTCACCTCCTCATCCCAACCTTCCCCCCCACTTAAAAATGTTTGACAAGTTGATGTCCTGCCAACACAGGCAAGTTTAACAGTGAACTAAAGCTCCATGGGCTGGTGTGCCTAGCCTTCTAGTTTAATGTGAGGCCTGCAGGAAACATTATGGATGGCTGGGATTGGACTTCTCCCAACATCAGCGATCTGTGGTTCCAAGCCTGTTACGCAATTGCATTCTTCAATACCTCACAGAATATAGATTTTTAATGGCATGAAAAAAAAGTGAAACAACCTTGCCCCATTGTAACCATCAGATATCAACCTCAAGCCACCATCTGTGAGGTGTTAGAGGTGAGGAAGGGATTAGACCAGTGCCTTTGTTGTTATCTTAGACTGTACTAATGTGAACCATCAACCAAGGTCAGATAAGAGTGTTTCTAAATTACATGGAGTCTGTGGTTTTGGTGCGTTCAACCATGAGGTCATTTGAT
>JABJVR010047010.1:0-29438 GCA_025773905.1 Chitala chitala
ATATATGATCACATAATTTATTATAATAAAGACCACAATAAATAATTGTGTTGTTTGTTCTCCTGTTTGATGTGCTGTGCCATATGGATATGCAGGTATTTGGTAACCCCAGTTTTGGATGCTGTCGACTAGTTTTGGCTACATGTGGCTGTTTGAGACGGGAGACGTTGACATACAGCACATCTCAGGGTCCTCATCCGAGTTGTCCCCGCAGTCATCCTCGCCGTCACACGTCCACACGTGCAGCTTGCACAGAGTGTTGTTGCAGACAAACTCATCAGCGCGACACGAGAACGCACCTAATCAAAGATTAGAAAAAAAAATGAAAGGAAAGAAAAACAGACTGTGAAGTTGGCACACTGTTAGTTCATGAACATTCACAGCAAACCTAGCAATGTTCATGTGCACAGCTCAGATTCTCAGAAGATGACTACTGTTTTATAAACAATAAAAAAATAGTGCCAGACTTTGTGTTGATTTACAAAACTAGTTAAAGTCTTCGAAAAATTTTTTTCCATATATATGAGCCTAATTACTATAAACACAAAATCAATATACCGCTCCACATGTCTTTCTTCTTGCCAGAGAGGTTAGCGGATATGATTGACTGGCTATGGAAATGGTCGATGGAACGAGCTAATAGACAGAACACACATTTATGTGAAATCGGATCCCTGGTGCGGATAATAAAGGTTGTAAGAGGAGGGCATTTTGCTGACAGAATCGAGCCGAGTCGCACCTCAATCACTCTCTCCGGCTTCGCATGACACATCAGACAAGTCACTTAGAGAGAAAACATTCTGCTTGTCAGAGCACTTTGGGCTAAATTGGCTTTGTGAAAACTTGACAATAAACAGCCAATATTTATGACCCCGTTGCCATGGAAACGTCCACGCGGTAAAGGCCGCCTTAATTTCGAATGCTAAACAGTTCTTGCTGTAATTAGAATAAATTATGCAAGACAGAGTGAAAGCAATACATGTCAGACAAACAAGCGTTTGTTCTTTCTGGCTGCTTCCGTAGAAAGGGTTGTGGGTATGCTTCCTTTTCTGCTTGCAATGTGTAAAAGCAAAAAGGATTCAAGATATTGTGAATTTTTTTTTCCAAATCAAAAGCTTTTAGAGTTACTGAATAATAGGTAAAACCTTGAACTGCAAACTGCTTTATCAAAGTATTAATAAGGAGCAGCACTAAGACTGTAGATTTCCATTGACATCAGTATAATTAAGGAAGACAGTCAACCTGAATAGTCCAGTTCACCTCTTACCTTGTGTTTGGAACAAGATTAGCTTTCCCTCTTTCATACTGCGCAGAGATATGAATTTTTTACGCAGCAATGCCCTGCAAAGTTTTTTCACATTATCAAAGCCGAAAAAAAAAAAAAAAAGGTTTTCCAGCTCCTTTCAAAAAAACAATAATTATTTTTTATGTCTGGGTTCTTATGCTAACCCTGCAGCAACCTTCACCGGGCTTTCTATCAGGTTCACAGTATGGGTCGTAACCCTTCTAAAATGACCGGAGGACTTCTGACTCGCTCCCAAGCTAGAAAGACGTGACGCAGTTCAGATCCTGCTCCACAAAAGGTGCGAGTGCTTTGAGCTGTCCTCAGGGGATCAGAAAAGGAACAACCCAGTGGCCAAGTGGCTTCACATCATTAAAAAAAGCACAAAGTCATCTTCCTCTGCCATAAGGCCCACAGGTTTACAGAGAACAATAAACTAAAATATCTGATTTAAAAAAGCAATCCTCACTGCTTTTCCCAAAACGTTTATGTATTAAAGACTTTGTACCAGCATAACTCTCAACGTAAACTAAAAACACCTGGTTTAAATGCATATTTTAGGGCAAATAGGGCAATAAAAATTATTGAAACTGTATATGACTTTTTGGAGCAGTACAGATAATACAAGAATAGGACAACACTGTACCTAACGTGAGATATGGAAGGAACAGTCTTACATTCAACAAAGTATACAGCATGGCAAACATCAAAAACTCCTTTCCACAAAGGATTTGAGCGACAGAGAGGAAGATATTTTTATTTCATTAAACAGTTTTAACCAATAATCTTTTAGAGACAGGTAGAGACAACTGGGGATTGAATAGTAAGTGAAAATTGAGCATGATAATCTTGTGTGTGTAACGTCTTATCACACGTCCCTAATGAGCTAAAGATTTGCAAAATCTCTTTAAGTAAAGACTTTGCTCTCATGACATAGGAAGGGGAATATTCCCTTGTGTTGATATCAAGGAAAATGGCGATAAAATACCAAATCGAAAAATGTAATTCTGGTACCAAGATAGTTGTTACATATCTGAAAAGTGAGCCATTAAATCTTGTCTGCTTCATGCAGCTCTCCACAATATCAGAATCAAGGCAAAGTGTTGTGCTACTGATAATGCAGGTATCACTAGAAACAGGTACATTTTGGAACTTCTGTAACTGTCGAAGGGACTAACCTCGCCCGCAGTTTTCCTCGTCGCTGTGGTCAAGGCAGTCTGGAACGTCATCACAGCGCCATCGCTGTGGGATGCAGTGCGCGCGGTTCTGACATAGGAACTGATCCTCGCGGCATTCGCGAACACAGTCCACCTGGGGGCACATATGGAGACCCTCACACCTGTACCTGACCCCTGGCTCCGGTGAGAGACGTGTGCAGGCTTCCTGCACACGAGAGCCTACGTTTGGCTCTGTCCTCGATTTGAAGAAAGCTGGAAAGCCTGCACTCAACGAGGCCCACCAGGAACAATGTTCAGAACATCTGTTCCACTTAGACTGACACCAATTTGGGCCGCAGCTCAGCAGTCAGACATAGGGAGAGGAAACTGCTTTTATAACATCTGACTATTATTGTGCTGGCTTCCAGTTTTTTTAGGAAAATAAACGGAAACAACTGGTGGAATTAAAGACTGAATTTAACCTAAAATAAAAAGACGATGGCTTTTTGAGGTCATTGAAGAGGGGTAACATATCATACATGCAGACATAAAACATTGTAGCCGCAGTACTAAAAGCTCTCGTTTGGCTACTCTGTCATTCTTCAAAAAACTGAAGCTTGTTTTAGGATTCTGAATGATGCCTATTGTCCTTACATGCAGGTTTCAGATGTGCCTGGAGCCCTAGAACGTTCAGCTTCAATACAGGTCATGTGTTCTGTGCAGGTAATTCTGCAGCATCCTTCTTGCATTTTACTACATGAAATAATTTTAACTATTTTTGTAAAAGTTAAATATTCACTATTTTACACTTCATTAATCTCTCAGCCCCAGAAGCCTCTGTGCTTCATTTCTCTAATTATTTGTATGGGCATGTAAAGCATAATGCGAAATAGGCTGGAGATGCGATGGTATCTCACAAGCGTCATTTTAACAAATGACAGTGGTTACACTAATCGCAATATAGTGCACACCACCACATAAATAATTTACAAAGCCATAAACAAGACAATCTTACTGGGTAATTGTAAAGCATGAAGTTCAAAATTAAATTAATGTAGAAAGTTTGTTTGCACACTGAAGGCATGTCCTTTAATTAAGGTGATGGTCATCAACGCTTAATTGAGCTGAACAGTAAAACTCATTTTCTAATGTTGACGAATTATATCTTCCTGCTTTCTGCCTCTAACACAAAATTGGCGAAGAGCTCATTTTTACATCTGCTGCACGGGCTGCTGTGTGTCGTCAAGCAAAGGGAGCGGAGGTGACACGGACCTCGTCAGAGCCGTCGGAGCAATCGTCATGTCCATCGCAACGCAGACTGGCGGACACGCAGCCCCCGTTAATGCAGTCATACTCGTTCAGCAGGCAGGAGGGGGCCTCTGCAAAAGGAGATCACACACACAAAGACACACACAAATAAATAGTAGATACATATACATATTGTCTCCCTACACCATTGCTTTGCAACCACAATATTTTCTAGTTATTTAATAACTTATAGCTCTATGATCACATGGCTGGATATTATGCCAAACAGTTCTGATTAAGCATCTTAGATATGAGTATGACAACTGCTTGTGGAAATCAAACTGGAATGTTTAATTTAATAGCTCATAGCACATTCTCCCTATAACGTGAATATACTGTCCCTTCCTGTATTTTTATAAGGGTAATGTATTGTGTAAAAAAATAAAACTGGCATGAAAAATCTTGTAAAATAAAGAATGAAAACACAAGTAATTGCATCTTGCAAAATTTTTATGAGTTTCTGAACCCCACAACCGCCTTCCGTGTATGTTTAAAAACTATATAATAAAATACCAAGTGATATTAAAATTCATACAGTTCTTCAGCAGATCAAAACAGCGGATAAAATCACTTCCTCACTTTTTCACGTATTACACAGGCAAACAACTCTTACCAACACATGCCAGAAAGTACTGGGCACAACTACACACTGTGTGAATGACGCATAGCAAATCCTGTAGTGCTGAGACACTTAAGAAACATTCACAGTGAACATTTTGTGTTAAAAAAAACTTCTCATACAGTCATATTTGCATAACCTGCATTAATGCACGTAGGGAAAGACCACATCATGAAACACCAAATGCCCTTGCAGAACACACAATCGGACAATTCCTACAGAAAACTCCCTTCCCTAAGGGTTTCAAATTCAGCAGCAGTGTCGACAACCTGGCCCTCCGGAGTCAACTCCCAGTACTACTCTGTCAGCTTCTGGTCCCCGAGGGTCAACCACCAGCCCGAACGAATCGCCTCTTACTCCAGCAATGTCACCTCGTAGCCTCGCAGACTCAACTCCTGGCCCATGGCTCCCAGTTGGAAAATGTCAACTCCCAGGCCCTCGGGTGCAAGCAAAGGTTAAATGTAGAGCAGTGTTTAACATCCCGCTTGTGTTCTTAACATGCGCTGTACGCACGCACAGTAAGGTGGTGCTCAGGGGCTGTTCTGGCAGTAATGTAGTCACGGTCGTTTTGCTGAAGCATATTGCACAAGCGTAGGCTGAATTATTGTTATGCTTCCACTGGCATGTACATCATCCCAGGTGAAATCATTTGAGATCAAATTAACTAAACATAAGTAGAAATGAATGTGTGCTTATTTCACTAAGGCGTTCAAAGTTTTATTTTTATCTACAGCTTGTATTTCTGAAGTTCTCTCCACATTCTCTATAAACTGAAAGGGGTTAAGGGTTAAACAGCCAAATAGTGGTAACCGAATGAGTTACCAAAATAGATTCCGAAATGTTTGTAAAGACCTCCACTCTTTGTTAATCCCGAATAAACATGGATCAAATTTAAGACAAAATTAGTATAATAAAACCTGGCTGTGAGTGTTTAAAGTACACCTCTTTAAGCAAAATCTGATAGCACTCATCGGTTGCTGGGCTTGTTTGCATTCACACTGCTTTAATGCAGACTAGTCAAAAGCCAGATTAATGCTAGGCCTACAACTCTGACATGTATAATACTGCCAGGAAATAATTTATCAAATGCAAACAATCCTCAAACTGGGGAAAAAAACATATAAGAAATTCAACAAATTTATCTGTTTAGTTTGATAAAACTTACTAACCACTGGGTCAAAGTTTTTATTTAGCTGCTAGACAAGTTGCACTTTAATTGAGAATATTTTTTCAGTACTAATTTTTGTCAATAAAGTTTTGAACTGCAGTTCTCAGGGTTCTCTAATTAGTATAATTCAAAACTCTTGGGTCCTCTTCAATTAATGTAAAAATCCAGAATATTCCTAAAAATGGTATAATAAAACATGGCAGCCCACAGTTTACATGTGGGGACTGGATCCAATTTTCTCTAACAGGAAACAGTTAAAACTTTAGTATTAATAGTGTTTTATCAAAGTGTTATTACACAGACAGGCCATAAATGTGCATGAATTATATTTGTCATCATCAGTTGGTGTTTCAAACCTTTAAGTAGAATAATAATAATCGGCTTTTATTGTTATTGCGTGCATAGACATGTCACAACAAAATTTGTTCTCTGTATTTAGCCCATCCCCTTGGTGGGAGTAGAAGGCAGCAACACACAGCACCCAGGAAGCTAGCATTGAGTGTCTTGCTCAGGGACACACCTGGCAGCTGAGCTGGGACCCAAACCAGATGACTTCCACATTGCAGCCTGACATGCTACCCATTGAACCACCAGGCCATGAATATAACTACACTCACTATCCAACAGAAAAATGCACATATAAATCTGTTACAATCAGGCATACAGATTGCGGTTAAAAGCCTAAAAAATTAATTGTTCTTGAAAGCATGAAGAATGCACAGCTCTCGGGAACAAAGGGTCGGAAATAGCTGGCAAAGAGGTGCCTGGCATGAGAAACAGGATGCCAACAAACACCACTGAAACCTGCATCAATGACACAACAAAGGCAGTAAAAAGCGCATGAAGTCCTCTACCATGCGGCCTGTTCCGTCAACAGCCCCCTCTTGCATTCGTCTTTCACAAAGACACACCCCTGCTGACTTTGATGGGAGCGGGACAATCCCTCTTGGCTGCGGCGGCAATCTGCTGCGTCCCATGACAAGGCGGTATGCCGAATGCCACCCTGCCAGCTTTCATTCACGCCTTTGATTGCACCGTGGTACGACACTTTTTCCGTTCGCACACACGTTAGGGGTCTTGCATGCGTTATCATAAAGCCTGTCAGACATGAGAGCGGCCTGGGGTTGTTATTCCTGCGTGACAAAGGCAAGGAAAGGTGAGCGCCGCGCCGCCAGCTGCTTCTCCTGAACTCAGCAGTGCCCGGTGGTCCTGTACCGATGCCTTGGCAGTCGTTTTCGTCCTCGCCCGTTTTGCAGTCCTCCTGTCCATCGCAGAGCCACTTCATGGAGATGCACAGGCTGTTCAGACACTGGAACTGGTCATCAGAGCAGCGAGCCTCACAGTCCTTCTGCAAATGGGCCGGGGAAGGGGGGAGCAGCGTTAGGCCTCAGTGACAGGGGATGTGTTTCCTCTCTTAGTACACCATGTGCTCGACACGTCGGGACCATCCATGTAAAGCAATGACACCATGAAAAAGGAATAATTAAGTATAACAACATTTGAACGCTTCACTATCACCAGTACGTTTACATAGATACATGCATACATGCATAGAACAGTTAGGATTTTAGTGACTCTTAATCTCTACAGTGCTTAGACTATTTCTCTATCATACTTGCTTGATAAAATGACAAGGGAAATGCTCATCTCACCAGCGTGGCTGTTAGCAAGGCAAACACACACCTATGGATGTTTGCTACGAGGGCGATCTGAAGGAGAAGTGACTGAGCTGTCACTCCGTCTGAGGAATGACACAGGAAGCAGCAAAAGCGCTACAACCTTACACATTAGTCATAGCTGCTGAGAATAATCGGAGTGACAACCACAAATAACGCTGCTGAAAAAAAGGGTTGTTTATATGGTCCCCATCGTCCATTAGATATCATGTTATGAATGGGTGTCTGCCTTTCCATTACACACAGGGTTTATTCTTCATGTTTTTTTAATACCTTGCTATGTCTACAATGAGATTGGTCTGTTTTTCCAATGTATGCACTAAATTAACTAAGGATGTTTTATATACCTCCACTATTGTTGCTAGATTTACTTGTGTAAATATTTAAAGTAAATAAACAGATTAAGTTTCATCTATATTCAGAAAACAAGTTTATGATGTAATGAAAGGCAATGTTGTAGGTTCTGTAAGAGCCAGCACGAGTATGGCGGCATCTTATATTAGCACTACGTACTTAAAGCTCACATTAAACTTTAGGCAGAAGAAAAGAGACCATATCATGACAAAGCTACTGTTCCAAAAATATTTATTTAGTTCTGGAAAGTATCCGCAGAGGGTTGGTGTCTCTGACTTGACTGATCAATAGCTTTTAGCCATTGACTTGCTCCTTCCCTGATGGTTTTAAAGATGCTTTGTGGAGAAACAGTATGCATACAAGGGGCTGGGAGTTAAGGGGGGCATGAGGAAGTCGCTGGCTCAACACAGGCCTGCCAAACAGACGGTCAGCACCGAGGACAGCAGCCAGTGCTTTGGCAGACATTTTTTCCTCTTCAACATGGCAAATAATGTCATCCACAGGAGGACGTGAGCGAACCTGGACTGACAAAACCCTTCAGGCATGCTACTGACTCCTGCCATTCCTAGTCCTGAAGGGGAAGGCTGTCCACAGCAGGTGATTACAACAGATTTTTGGCTAATTGGGTTTAACTGGGCTTCTCATGTTCTCCTAAAAGTTCTGTTAAAACAAAAAATGCTTACAGGCTTGTGAATATATATAGGAACACACACACACACACACACACACACAGACAGACAAAATCTACCTGGATAAAGTCAACCTTAAAATGTTGAAGATAGTATAAGTGTGCAGGCCTGTTACAAATTAATGCAAGCTGAGTACTTCCTACATCAAATTTATTTTAAGTTATAGTATTAACTACAAAATTTGTTTAAAAAATGACATTTTTTGGCTGATGCTCACCTCATCTGAGCTGTCGACACAGTCATAGTCTCCATCGCATTGGAAGCGTGCTAAAATGCACTCCCCATTGGCACATATGAAGTCCTTTGAACTGCAGGTTACTGGTTCTGGGCACAGAGAGAAGACAGTAAATGTTTTGAGCATTTAATATTGGCACACTTCATTTTCTGGTTCTTATGGAAATCTACTGCTGTAATAACATGGTGTAAGTGCCCTAATGGACTCCAGAACAATAAACGTATTAACAAAACAAGATCAGATAATTTACTACCATGAAGTCATTTGCGTCTGTAAATGACTTGATTCTGCTGTATCGATAAGCTTGCTTAATTAGTCACAAAGGCATCTGGCTTTGCTCATATGCTGAGACATCAGCTTCTTAGGATAAAGCCTAAAAGGCTGTGTTCTAACAAATGGCCAGAAGACCCTTTGCCAAAGTTGGACTTTAAAATCTCGTGAGAAGCTGAAAATAAAATGCTTCATGAGTTATTCAAACTCACGCGTGCGTGCGTGTGTGTGCGCATGCATGTGGCCTTGCGGTGGGTAATATGCAAACCAATCCTAGCCACCAGGGAACGTAGAACCATAATTCCATAAATACCTAAATTGGTCCACTAAATAATTCAGGTGTTGAGCATTTGTTAAGAAGTGATTATTGTTGAAGTATTAAACAAGGGAAGGGAGACATTTTTTTAATTAGCTGGGAAAGTCACTGTTTTTTTTTTTTGTACTTGCACTGGTTATTTTGCTATGGTTGCGATTACAAAGGGAAAATGAAAATCATTTCACCTGCCGTGTTTCTGTTCTGTTTCTGTGTTACCTGGTTCAGGGTGAATACAGTGAGAGGAAAATAAGACTTTAACCATTCAAAACCAAAACAGGAGTGATTTGGGTGAATCTGCTTGTTTAAGATGAAATCACACCATGGGGAGATCAACCTTGCCACAGAGAGTTCTCCCCAAATACAAATATCTACCAAAGAAGCAAAACCTGTCCATTTAAAACGGATACCTGCTATAATGAAACATACTGTATGTGCAACGTTACAGAGGAAGTTGCTAGATTTGAGAGAGATGGTCCAGGTTAAGAGAGAGACCAGCATAGCCGTAAAAAAAAAAAAAAAAAATCAACCTATTGATTTGTTCCTAATGTCAGCTGACTGTTTACAATAAAAACTCCGGTGTGTATGGGAAGTCAGTTTAACAGTATCAAGAGCTTTGGTGAAAAAGTATTTGGTGAAGTCACCACATAATGAACAAATGTGTGCTGTAATGTAAAAAGGAACGTGTGAAAAGCAAATCTATAACTGTCTTGAAATCAAAGCCCCAGTATTGGGATTAGCGGTATGGTACAATGCAGTCATAATTTTTATTTTCACTTTATTTTAATAATGATTGGAAAGGAACAGAGAAATTTTCGAATATTCAAATTATTCTGATTACAGTCAGTTTACATCACTTGGAAAGAGAATTATGTAAACTCAAATGACTGAGTGAAAATGTGCTTTTTACTTGTGAACTTTTAACCAAAAAATGAAGAACGTGCAGGACACAGAAAACCAGAAGGTCGACTGTTGGACCACAGTGTTCTACAATTCAGAACATTTGTTTCAGAACCAGTGAATACATATTTGTTTATTAAAACACTACATATTGAACCTACATTTACAATTCTGTGACAACATCAACTGGCCTCTTACACTCTATTAAGACTCAATCAATGCAAGCCTTTCCTATAGTGACCTTTCAGGTATTCTTAAACACAATCTTAAAAGAATAATCAGGGGAAGGGAAAAAAAAAACTATCTGCTGCTATCAACATTCTTCTTATTGCCATAGCTTCCTCACAATAATTGTTCTTCTGATTTCAAGTGTCAAAACCAATCAAGTGGAAAAGAGTCTATTTAAATGTGATGAGATGCATGGAACAGGGAGCTGACTGGAAATGAAGGGATTCATAAATACAAAAATTTCCCATCAGGCTCTAGGACAAACAGGCAGAGCAACCTGGATAAGATTAGCTTTATTTAACAGAACTTGATCTAAGATACAGAATTCAACTAATGTATAACACTGGACTATGTGTTTTTCAGCACACGTTTATTTATACAATAAGGTTGGACCTGATTCTGAAATGGGCAGCAGAAACAGACATGAGGAAACCACGACAACCCTCTTTAATTCAGGAAGATATGGGGTCATAGCCTCTAGACTTGACAAGGACAGAGAAACACTGTAAACAGCAAAACTGTGCCAATGTCCTTATTTAAAAAGAGCTGTAAATAGAATTGAGGAACTTACTGCAGTTTTGCTCATCCGAGCTGTCTCCACAGTCATTCTGGCTGTCACACCTCCAGTGGTCTGGGATGCAGTTGTTGTTCTTACACCGGAACTCGTGAGGGCCACATGTTTTCTCATCTTGTTGCAGACAAAAACAACCAGAAAAAAAAACTAAGGGCTCTTTGAAGAGTCATGAATTTTAATATTCTACAGCCATATCAACATTTGTAATCATCATCAGCCTTCTAGTCGTATTTGAAAATAAGTTCAAACCCAGATGCAGGCACGCAAGCATGCAGTTAAGACAAAGAAAATGATAAAAGGAAGTGATTGGAGTATTGTGTGCACGCATGTGAACCGGGAAAGGCTCAGGCTTAGATCTTCTGAGACGGTCGTGGCTATCAGTACGCCTGCAGTTTTGTAAGCATCCTCCAGCAGGAATCCTGCACTTGTGGTAAAAGAAAACAAACCGAAAAGGATGGAATCTGGGCAGAGACTGCTGCACAAATAACAATGGTTTTCCACCCTCCATTTTCTGCTCCCACAAAGGCACTATTAACTGACCGAGATGGCACCTCCCCCAGTGTTGAGTGCTAATAGTCAACTGAGCACGCTCAAATGGAAGTTGCTACTTTTTTTTTTCCCTCCTCGAAAGCTACAGATGTCTTGAAAGCAATAACGATGTTAACTACTGTAAGACTCAATGTTATTGTTTAAAAAATAAAAACAATTTTCAGGTGATATACTGTTCAGATTTATAGATATAAGTAACATATGCAAATGCCTTGTGAATATGCTCAAATATAGCCATACATTTATTTCGATGCATACTGTACCTTATTAATAATCTGTATGATACATACCATTATTGTCAACCAAAATGTATTATGCATTATTAATGTACACATGGCAATTCTGTTCTTGCATCTTAATTTTCAAATGCAATTTTGTATTATGATAATTCAAAAATAATTCTGAACTGAACAAAAAAGGAAATCATTAGTTTTCCCTTCCCATCTCTAGGGATGAATTCACCTTGTGTTGCTGAGAGGCAGTCACAGATTTGTCGATTTAGTCTTGGGGTCTTGTTGGGTAGGGGGCAGGAAACACAAAGAGAGCGCTTTTTCACTAGTGGATTTTTCAAATGACATTTAATAAAATTTAAAAACAAGCAGCAGCAGTTACTCATAAAGAGAAGGTGTTATTTCAAAGTGGCCTATCTTGATATGGAGACCAATTTTGTGCAGTGGCTCCTGGTTTCAAAAGCTCCTTGTCATTCAGTATGGCAGCAGCAGGTCTTGTACATAACTTAAAGCAGATGGCTGCCAGAATGTTCTGTAGAAATAGAAGACTAGGGCAGATGTTGCCACCACTATCCACAGACTATTGCTACACTAATTAATCAGTCACCCTCATGATCTTGAAATGATGACTATGTATTACCTAAACAACCACAAAACACACACACACACATATACACACACAAACACACAGACATATTTTATATATGCATTATCCAATTATCCAGCACCATGGTTATCAAACAGAGATAAACTGTGATCTGTGATTAATAAATGATCGGGGCATTGACTTGGCACAGGCTTTTATGACAGATGCCCTTCCTGACGAAGCCCTCCCACTCTATCCAGACTTGGTACTGGCACTGGGTGGAATTTGAGGCCCCAATCTCAGAGGCAATGGCACTAAGCACCGAGACACCAGACTGTGTCTTAAACAAATAATTAGACTATAAGTAACAAAAACTATCATAGCAATTCCAGCACAAAATGCTTTATTTAATGTGATCATAAAATATATGTATGAAAAGTGGGCAATAAAGCAAATATGGATAAACAAAGAAAATGAGCCAGGATATTTTTATTTACAATGTGAGATCAACCTCCTGATGTGTCCACATGTGAAATGATAAAGCCCACTGCAACACAGACACACAGATTCACAATTGAGTATGATGTACAAACACAAAATGGTGATGCAAGGAATCATAGTATCAGTTGAAATGCAGAAACAGAAATGGGATTGTCACTAACACCATTTCCTGTCACATGCCTTCTGTACAGGTTTGACTTGCGTGTCATAGTGAGAACACTCACCTCTGCAAGGAGATATTATAAGATTTTAAAAACACGGTTTATCAGTCCACCTCCCACTGTTTACGCCACTGGTTCTCACTGGGTTAAAGCAGTCAGTGACTGGCAGCATGTCGTAAGCCCGCCCACCACGGGTTAAGATTTTAAATGTTCTGGAAGTAGAGCAGAGGAATGAGAGACATGATCCCTAACATTACTTCACAGAGCTCCCCGGCCTGAAACCCGCAGCTCCACATCACAAACGCAACGCAGCCAAGAAGATTGTTATTTCCTTTCCATAAAGCAATGCCTAACTAAAACGCAGCGATTACAGTTAGAGAGCATATGTCAGGCATCTGCTTTCTCTGGTTACTCATACGACTTCAGGGACCCAGAAGAGCAGGGAAAAGATTAGGTTAAGAAGCAGAACTATATGACATTGCTGCCAGGGGAATAAAACCACCCCCACGCAAGGCAAAGAATTGCTACACTCGATGTGGCGCTTGCTGTTCATTATAGTGTGAACGATGTTTGGTAACAAAAATGATCATCAAAGCAGGTGTTGGTTTGCCGGTTGAGATTACGTACTGAGGCTCAGGTGAGAGGAGGTCTCACACACACACACACACACACACAAACACACACACACACACACACTCTTTAATACCCTTGTTAGCAGCTTCAGGGAGGGAGAGGCACTGCGCAGTGTTATAATGGGACCGTGAAGTGAGCGGCTGATCCGGAATTAAAAGCCTGTTGTTGAGCTATAAGGGGCCAATCGATTTGGCTGCGGTGGTGAGGTTGCGTCCTCTAAATCCAGACAGAAGCTCCTGATGACCTCCAAGGTGTCACTCAATAACAGGCCCCTTGGCTCTGGGGAAAAGGCCTACAGAAAACCTATTAAGAGTGAGAACAGGCTTCCATACTGTACACATGGCACAGGGTCTAGCATACAGATATAAAACCAGCTGTGATCTTTATTCTCGTTAAAACAAATAAAAGCATCCAATAAACCTGTCACTGATATAAAACAATGTTTGTACAGTATGTACATCAATAGTGAGAGTACATTTAAAAACAGTAGAAATTCTCAGTACTCTACATTTGTAGTGTCCATTTTAAACAAATGCATGTGTTTTATTAAAATGTTCGTATTGCTGGCCATTTGTTCAAGTCCTGATCATGGAACGTAGCACCAATAGCAGTGCATATGCAGTTACTTATGCAATTTGCCACTACATTATTAAACATTAAATTATTTATGCATTAATTTATTCATAGCTATAGCTTGTATACTTGTATCTCTTCTTAGGCTCTTTTTAATATTTATCAGTACCTGGTGTAAGCGGTGTTTTTCCGAAAATGATGCTGTAGTATAACTGCAGCACCCATGCCAGGTAATATTAAATTCAAACAAGTCATCAGTCAGTGTTAAAGCTTTCATTCATCACCAAAAGGCCGCTGTCAAAGGAATAGTGTTTTGTACTCCTTCTAGAATAACGTGTGCCGGTGTGTAGGTTGTTGCAGTGCCTTAGCAAGGGAACAGTCTCTATTCTGTCTGGATCCAAGGGCGAGTTCCGTGTGATCGTGCCCTGGGACTCTGCCTCGTCGTATTGCTGGTTTCACATGTGCCTAGGTCTGAGGACTTTTAGCATGCCCTCAAGAGCACGCTTACCAAGAAATATTAGGCCTGTTAGCATCCCTTTGTAACACAGCGGGTGTTAGCTAAATATACTCCGAATTCTCAAGGATATGGCCCCAAGGGAGGCACCAAAGACATGGAGATATAACAAAAAAGAAAAGTGTAATAAGCACTGGGGGGTGGGGGGGCTATCTTTTTCACTTAGTATATGGAACATAACCCCACAAACTGTTTCAAGTACTCAAAAGTAACTATGAGGAATGCATCTTTGTGGGAGGAAAATGTTTCTAACCAACATTTTACAAACAAATCCAATATCCGTTTAATCTGTTTCGAGTAGACATGCTACCCCCTTAAGTGACCTTACTTAAGGAAAAAAACTGGTTTCTTAAAGGCCTATGGGCTGAAGTAGAAATGGTGTTTTGCAATAAGTTTCTTATAAAAATGTGAAACACTAGAAGTGTATCACAGGAAAGCTCTACACATGGGTACATTTTGTTGCATTTAAAAAAGCAGACTTACCTTTTTATATATGGTTTTCAGATGGCAATAAAAGGTTTAGCCATGCACTTGTCAGGCTGTTTTGACTCAATTTGGTCACTCTAACATTTTAGCCTCTTTAGTCCAATCTAGCCTTTATTTTCATTTCAACACTATTAAAATGAACAAGCGGAAATAAACCCTACAAGTCAACAAAGACAAAAAAAAAACAAGTAGTACAACTGATGGTCATTTAAACATTTAGCAATATTACGCATTTATATTTTTGTGTTTTACCTACTAACTGAAATGCACAAAAAACAGCAATGAATAAACTAGTACCAGTACCAGTAGCTGCGATTCTTGAGGATGACATAAAACGAATGTGAGAACACGCATTTTTCTACTTGTGTACATATAATTTGTAAATCACAGAATGTGTGAAATAGCCATACATTATTCATTACCAGTCATTAATCTTCATTAAACTGCATCAAAATGACTACTCCAAATCCACACGTTATTCAGAAGAAACTAAGATTAACAGTCATTAAATGACAACTTCTAATAGCACATAATTTTCTTCATAATATTTTATTTTGTACTAATAAGGGAAATCTGTGCTCAGCTAGGAATATCATTCTCCAGTCATTCAAGGTTTAATAAACTGTATGATTCCCTGAAAAGTTATAGTATATGTTACAGCTAATGATTATTTCAGTACTAGTACAATGTCCTAATAAATTTTAGATCCTTCAGAAAACATAAAACTCTGCTCACGTTTATGATTACAGGATTTGCATTAAAAAATTTTGTTTGTGTGTAGATACTCAGGCTACATGTGTTTAAGGAAGACCGTGTCTGCCAGATCTCCTGGTCCTTTGGAAACATCCACTGGCAGAACTATGAAAAGCAGCTGTACTTCAGCGCTCATTAGTGAAAAGCAAGAAAAAGACACACGGTAAAAACACGAGATACATCCTGCGAAAATCTTACAGTTATCCTCACTCTTAAATTACATCTAACTGAGTTGCCTGCTGCTTACAGGCCTTTGTGGCCCCACCAAGTGTGCACTGACTCGCCTCCTTGTTTTCACACTCGTGGCCTGCACTTGTGGGCTTCTGAAAGCATAGACTTTTGATGTCTCACGATGGAAAAATACTGTATACAATTTTGATATCTTGTACAAAATACAATCTCTTAATATAAACGGGAACTTGAACGGCCTTAACAAGAGGGTGGAAGCGCTTACCACAGTTGGCTTCATCTGAGCCATCGGTGCAGTCTGGGTCCTCGTCGCACACCCACAGTTTGGAGATGCAGTGCATCGTGGTCTTGCACTGGAACTGATCTGGTGAACACGTGCTTTCCGCTGATGGCATGAATTAGGTCATGAAAAACAAAACAGGAAAAAATTACCTGCAAACACTACAGCAAGCAAGAACTCCAGAACCATGAATTCAACAATAATGTTTTTGGTTATGTTCTTAAACTGTGGAGTGACATATCCCCTAGGTGTTTGAAAGCTGGGGCTACATAACTTGAAATGTATACAGAAGGCAAGCATCCTAACGTGGCCACTAATGGTAGAACAGGGATGGAAGTGATGATGTCCAGAAAACCAAGTCTTACAAAGACGCTTCACCCAACACCAGCACCCCATGGATATATTGTGAATAAAAATGACACAAAAGCAATCTTTTCAAAATCTGAGCTACAATGACATGAGCTGACTAATTATAGGCTGTTCTTGAGGCATGCTCTTTAGTCAATTGGCGTACTAAATATGCTTTCATGCATTTTTACATAATTTTACGTCACGGTGCAGTTCAGACCTCCAGTTAGTTCCCACTCCAGAGAATATAAACCCCAGCTAATTCCTGTCCTGAAGGAAGAATTATTCCCAGAAACCCCTCCCTACCCAACCCTATCCACCCTGTGTGCAGAACTAATCTTTGGCCAACATTATTTATCACCAGTGTTTCTGCACCAATTCTCCATAGGACCTTGATACATACTGGGAGATTTCCCATAAGCCCCCAACACTTACTTCCTCTTAGCCTAACAGGTGACACCCTGACAGTCATTATAAGATGTGGAAAAAAATATTAGTCGATGATTTCCAGTAGGATTCTTTCCTCAGCTGCTGAAATGACCCATTCTGATTTTTCATGGAAATTCATATACCGAAATGGGCTCTGAGAAGGCAGTGTTCGACTGATGGCCCACTCCTCACACGCACACACACACACACACACCTACGGTTGATAATCTTTGGGAGGATTCACCCACATCTCTGTTCTTTTCTGACAATACCACAGCTACAGAAGCTATAAATCAGAGACTCCTCCTTATATGGGCCAGGCTGAGCCTTAACAACCTGCATACCTATCACTGATACTTCTACCCAAAACTTTGAAAGCATACTGAGCACAATATGACTGGTTTAGCAGCAAGGGCACCGATGAACCAATCAGCCTCTTATGGATGGGCAACATTAGGAGTCTAACAATAAACCTGAAGCAATACATGTCTAGACAAAAGTCCTAATCATTACACATCATTGGAAACTTTAAACGACTCTTTCTCAAAACAACTTGAACTTATCACAGCTCACAAATAAGGGCTACGGTTAGTACATTGTATGTGAAGCCTCCCTAAGTAAGAAGCAGCGTAAAGAAATTTGTCAAAAGTTGATGCTTCTTTGCTACTTTATTCCCATCTGGGCTGTGGAAGCAGGCACTCACCAGTAATATCAATGTAGCAGCAGCTTAACGGTGTGGAAGTCAATCTCCCCCACATTATAAGTGAAAATAGTCAGCCAAGGAAGTAAATGTGTGCGCGTGTGTGTGTGTGTGTGTGTGTGTGTGTGTGTATGAGCGTGTGCACGCGCGTGTTCGTGCAAACTTACGGCAGTCTGTCTCGTCCTCTCCATCGCCGCAATCATCCTGGCCATTGCAGCGCAGGGTCAGAGGGATGCATTTCTGCCTGCGGGTGCATTTAAACTGCCCCGACAAGCAGATATACGTGTCTGAAAACAAATCAGATAGAAAAATGTCGCATAGAAGTCAACCAGCAAGATACCAAAGTAGACGATCACAAACAGATGGTCACAAGACAACCTTGACATTATTACACTGTTTTCTATTTGCTTCTTAGTTAAAACGGAAGGCAGATACAAACAAAATTAAACCAGTAACAACGTATATTTACATCACTGCCTTTAAGTATTTTTTATTTATCAAAGAAATTGGTTTTAACATGACTGCCATATACATGTACAGGTATGCATAAATACTGTTTGAATAAATGAAATCAAGCTTCCATGGCAGTTACCACAGGAAAGTGAAAATATGCAATGACAATGTGATTTTTCTCATTCAGTTTGTGCTAATTAGCTGATGATCACCTGATATGTTATGCAGTTATTAAATGGTTCAGTCAGTGAACACTAATAATGCATAGACGTATGTCATAAAAAAGCTTGCGTGACGTGATTGTTTACTTGTGCAGCCTTTCATAGCGCTTCCCCCACTTATACACCATTTCACATTGACCGACACAGCAGACATAGACTCAGTTGCCGCCCTTTCAGTTTGCTTTAAGGGTACCGGTTCAGAGTGAAAAAGCTAGAGGGACCCTTTACCACAGTTAGCCTCATCTGAGTTATCTCCACAATCATTCTCTCCGTCACAGATGAAGGGCGGTAGAGCACAGAGCCCGGTCCCACACTGAAATCGCCCTGGCTGGCATTTGAATTCCGCTGAAAAAATACAGAATAAACCTGCATAAATACATTACAAACCTGTAGCTGTCATCGCAAGGCTTGGTACCATTTTGCCGTCATAAATTTAACAGCTCATAAACGTATGAAACATTAGTAATATTGAAAGAAACTACTTTAAGACTGGAGGGTTTCACAGCAATACAGTCGCTAAAATTTATCAAACAAAACCAATCTTTGCAATGCTACACAAAGTCATAAAAAATGGCAATAGCAGTAAGTCACATGGCAAATAAAATATCCTGGCATTAACTAGAATTCTACTGGTCAGACTTTTATGGGGGTCATTCTAATGGTCTCTTAAATAAGACACTTTACCAAAATTGGTTCAGCTGTATGATGACTAAGACTTTACAATCGTCTAGACAAAACACAAGCAGTACACATAAATAATAAGGAAGGCAGAGAAGAGCCGTGTTGGTACTCACGGCAGTCTGTAGGCTCGTCTGATCCGTCCCCACAGTCGTCCACTGTGTCGCATTTCCACCAGAAGGGAATGCACTCATCTGTTCCGCAACGAAACTGCACGAACAATCAAAAGGCGCTCTCACCTTATGGCAACAGGTGTTGTTTCACTTGATGGACTCATTTGACAATGGCATGTGAACTGTTAAAAATCGCTTTGGAAACTGCGCTGGGTTGAACTAGCTTTTATCTTTGATAGCATCCTGCGTTAACAAAATGGGGCAATAAATTAATTCATAGCTGCTTAGCACGTATTTTGGCCAGGGATTTCATTCTTATTAGATAATATTTCATCACAATAAAAGTGCAAAAATAAAACTCTTAAGAGACTGGGACTTTGAACTAATTCACCTAACAAGCATTTGTGATCTACCTTATCTTTAATGGGCTAAGAGGACATGCCACTGGGGGCAAAAAGTAATCTTGACTTCACAAACAGAGGGTAAGGATAAGACACCATGGCTGAGAGGCACACTACCTAAAACATGGCTTTTGATGGGATGACATGCAGAAGGTGACCACACACCTGGCTGGTGGTACAGTTGGATAAGCAAGTCTTGTTATCAACAGCCAGGTAGAAGTTGGATGGGCAGGCACACCTGTGGCCTCCTCCAGGTGAGAGTAGGCACAGGTGACTGCACCCTGCATTGGCTACTTGGCACTGGTGTTTCGGCACTGAAAATTCATGGAAAACAATGCATGAACATGTAAGGAAAAACACAGCAACATGTCAGCTGTAGGAAATATAACATCAGGCTAGCAGACATGAAGGCAGGGCTGTTGCTTTTTACCACTCGGTGTCATTCAAAAACCACGGCTGTTTAATTACCATCAGGCTGGCGCAGGGGGTGATACACCTTTATGTCGCTTATGGTATGCCAAGAGCTGAGGAGCTCCACCCGGGCAGCTCCCGACGTCTTGTGGGCGCGGTTGAGTGACTTTGACTTCCCGTCAGTCCAGTAGATGTAATCCTCAAACAACGTCAAACCCATCACTCCATGGGCATCTTGATCAGGCACTGGAGTGACAGGGGGCAAGTTTAAGCACAGTCCCTCATCAGCTGTGTATACTCAACAAGCCTATGAAAATGATACTCTGTAATGAACATCTGGCCTGATGACCTAAGAGGCGTGGGAATAATATCTATATCGTATGCAGTATTATAACACTGAAGGCTAAAGGCCTTCTTTGATGAGCTCAGCATGACTAACAAATACAAAATGAATTTAATCATCATTAACACAAAACTTACTCTTACTTAAAATAAATTAAATGCTTTGCTTTGGATTTTCCATTTATATTGTAATCTAACTGCAAGGCTAAATGAAACTTGTGTTTATTATATATAAAGGCTTGGTATGCAGTAAAAAAACATGAAGGGCTATACACACACTAATGGATGTTATGAGGTGAATAAACATAAAACAGTACAGTGAGGAAAACATTTAATTATTGTAGTTACAATAACTAGTGAAATTACAAGCCAAAAAACGCATAATGAGTCAGTTAGCATGACTTCCGATTAGGAATATATTTTTGAATAAGTGTGCCATAGAAACAAGCTAACGAGCATTCACAGTGAGTTATATGAAACAAGGAACGTTTTTTCCTTGCGCTTTCTGTATTTAATGACAAAATCAAGCTTTCCATCTGGATTTGTGGTAGCTGCCTTGACTTATATGGGTTTCAATAATGATGATGATCTGGTGTTTTAGTGTTTTAGTGGAAAAAAAGACCTTCTATCAGTATTCAAAGGCCAGCAGGATGCATATTTTAAATAACAAACCTAAGACATAAATTCTATTCACAATGAACACATAAATGGTCAAAATAGTCTAATTTTGTTTACAAATGAGCAGACACCAATTAGAAAACACAAAATATTAGCCTGTAAAAATCAGCTGTGATGTAATCCAAATCAAATACACACAAACGACTCTGGGCTGGAATGATAAGGCAAGGTCTGGCTGTTAATAAGAACAATGATTGCCGATAAACTATATCAACAATACGTTGAGGGCCATAAAACTAATTGATGGCATATAGACTGAAAATCATACTGAAAAATGCAATTACCTCCAAAAATGGAATTTTGGAAGGATGCCTCTGCCTCTCTGTTAAAATTGCTATATTAAAATTCAGTGACACATCTTACGTTCTTTACCTACAACAACAAGAACAATAACAACAACAACAATAGTAATTCTTCTTCCTCCTCTTTCGGCTGTTCCCTTTAGGGGTCGCCACAGCAGATCATCCTTCTCTATGCCAACCTGTTCTCTGCAGCTTCCTCTGTCACCCCAATCTCTTTTATGTCCTCACTCACTACATCCATGTACCTTCTCTTTGGCCTTCCTCTTCTCCTCCTGTCTGGCAGCTCCATCCTCAGCATTCTTTTCCCTATATACTCTGTATCCCTCCTCTGCACGTGTCCAAACCATCTAAGTCTCGTGTCCTTCACTTCATCTCCGAACTGGCCTACCTATGCTATCCCCTAATATGCTCATTTAATAATAATAATAATAATAATAATAACAACAACAACAACAATAATAATAACATGATGATGATGATAATTATTATTATCATCTTCATCATCATCAACAAATATCCAAAGTCCAGTACATGTAACAGTACACCATCCAAGTAACTAAAGTGTTAGTTAGTACTGTGACTTGGAATGGAACAAAATTACTAATTCCACACATGCAACCTGTTTGTTAATCTCCTTTTGAAGAACGCACCATCACTTTGGCAGGCCGAGGAAGCTCCAGATAAAATCTCAGAGGCGTTTAGAGCAAAATGATTTTGCACACAAAGCTGAAAGCAGCTCGGCATTAACATGATTAACTAGAATCTACCACAAACTGCCACTCAGAAGAACACCGAGGGACAACAGTTCAAAGGAATTCAGCAGCAAGAGAATGTAAAATACAAAAAAATGGATAAACAATCTTTTGCCCAGTCATGGAACAGATGGCAGTTTGAGAACTGAGGATGTGTCATGGAGCTATCCATAATTTATTGTCTGTCTGTAGCCCATCTTCTGCAGATGGGCCCAATTAAGTTAGTGCAAATTAAGCCCAGAAAAATGGTAACCACTGGGCTCAGGTCGAGTCTGCTTTTAATTATATAAGCAGACACTGAATGCCATTAGTGTCTTGTTAGCTATACATAGTTTTCAAAGAGACACAGTTAAGGGCCTTGGCAATGCCTACCCTTGCGCCTCCTTGAGCCGTCCATGTTGGCGAATGAAAGGTGGCCCTCGTCCGCCCAGTAGAGCCTCTTGTTGGCGTAGTCGATGGTCAGAGCCGTGGGCCGATAGACGTTTGTACCGACAATGACCAGGGGGCTACTGCCGTCCATGCCACTTCGGCTGATGTGCGGGTCCTCACAGCAGTCAACCCAGAAGATGTACCTGCCGATCAGCACAAGAAATTTCCCCATTGCACTGTACCTTTGATACTATTTTGACAAACACAAATTATGCTTGACTGGAACATTTGCACACCTGTGCGCAAGTGATTCATTGACCATCGGTTAACTGGTATTATTCATAAACAAACAACATATAGCAAGTTTAATCTTTTATTAACTTTCAACAAGGCCAACTGTTTTAATACAAAACATTGTTCTGGTGAAGGCTGAATAAAAACCCATAAATCTTCTGTCCTCTGGAAGCCTCCGGCTGAGTAAAAATGGAATATTAAACACCCTAGAAAAGGGCCGTGAGGAATCGACCATTTGGATGGGTTTCTGCTAGGGTGGGGCAGCAATGCAGAGGAGGTCCTCACTCACCCTGTCTGGGGGTCCAGGCACAGGCTGCTGGGGTTCCTCAGTCCTGCACTAACCAGCACCGTAGGGTACAGCCCGTTGACCTTTGACACCTCCAAAGTCCGTCTCTCCGCATCGCACCAATACAAATTTTTTCCGATCCAGTCCACTGCCAAGGTGCTGGGGACTGCGGTCCGATGAACTATCTGTGGGGAGTTGGTGAGGAGGGGATTAGTGGACAAAACAATACTGAATCTATGACCTCCAATCCTGATACTCTAGGACATAAACCTCAATTTGGAATCGTTTTTTCTTTTAGCCTACTTAACTTGTGATGCCATGAAATATTCATTGTGTCCCCATGCATTGACACACACCGAACCTTATTTATGGCTCCATTCTAATTCCAGAGGAAATCAATTTGAATTTTAGCAGCACTGTTTCCAGGAGCGAGCAGTTATGGTGAAATGAAACATTGTGTTCTCCATATATTACACAATTCCAGACCTTCCGCTGGTAATTAGTATGGAGAACAAACAATCATTAGGGGATACGTGTAAAAGGTCACTGAAGTGAAAATGTGGGCTGTTTGACAAATTTCATACAATTCATTTCATTCCAAAACCGCATTTTAAAATCGCGTTTTACAATGAGAAGACTTAGCATTAAAGCTAATGATGTTTGGTATTTGGCTACTATAATCAACACCATGCTATTTACTCGTTGTGCTCTTTGAAATGAGTTTTTTGATCAAACAGCTGTCCCTACAAACACGGGCGCTCAAAACGGAAGGTCTTTCTTGAAATTCTTTGTTCAAAGTGCTTTTCTTTCCACAGAAAGATGACAACCAGTTTTGAACATATCTTCCACATCCCAGGTGTCAGATAAATCTGTTCCTACTCAGCTCCACTTCAACCAAACTTAAAAAGACACCATCAACAATCTGCTCGTGAGAGTAACGACACGCTTTGACATTTTGCAAACGATCATTTAATGGCAGTTACACACAGCCCAAGCTGCTGGTCTGTTTCTGCAGCAGTAATTAAAAACTGCCTGTATTTCCTCAAACTTCTGAAATCTTAAAAAAGCTGTCCCTCACAAAAACAAATAAATAAATAAATAATAAAGTTTGATAATAATAAAAAAAGAAAACAGCAAGTGAATAAGCAACAAATCCATGCCAGAAACAAAGCTGTCTGATGGTCTCGCTTTGCTCTGATTTCAAAGATCACCTTGTCTGAATAAAATTGAAAGCTAAGCTGATGTAAAATGTCAATGTTTGAATGCATCAAGGTAAACAATTCGACATATGCGTGGCGCCAAGATTTAGCCACTAATTGGCGAGTCCTTTCGACACCTCCCTGAAGAACTTCGTATCTGTGCTAACCTTTAAAAAAAAACGTTCTAGCCCTGATCTTTTCATTAGTCTCCAGACTACACACATTTTCCTTCTGTTAAATGTTTGACTTACTGGAGTTAGTTTGCTGATATATGCACAAATTTTATTTCATGATGAAACCAGTGTGGCCCAGGACAGGCTGCCACTGTAAATCACTTCAGCTATTTAACAAATGTAACCAAACCTTCCTGGACTTCAAGTGACGAAAGGTACTAATTACATAGCTTTCACTTTAGGAAATGGGCTCTGTTCCTACATCCTGCACATCCCAAAAGATTGCTTTAGAATAAAAAATAATACCCTATAACTCCTCATTGAAAGGGGAACAGAATGAATTGTAGACAACAGCTGGTTTGGCTGAACATGTGCAGTCAGTGCTAAATGGGTTATGTGGGACAGTTTGGTCCTCAATACAAAATGAAGAACTCTCATGAAAAGGAAATACTTCTAAATCTGAGCACTCACTGTATTCTTAACTTTCTTTTCCACAAAATGGCAAACTACATTCTTTGTACAGTAGATGGCTTTGAATCATATATCACCATATCTCTGTATCACCACTCAAAATTTACCAATCTACTTGTTAGTAATCCCACATTTTCCACAAGCTGGCTATTAGCAATTCAGAATTAGCTTCTGTAGGTAATTTACCGTGGTTATAGACAGGCTAGTCTGTGCCTTGCCGATTTAAAAGTATGTTAAAATGGCTGTAAGAAGATACAGCCTAACCTACTGTATACCTGTATATATGACTAAGATGGAACATCCCTGAGCTGACTTCCATTCATACTCCTGTCAAGAGTAATGCATTTTTAATGCCCTCTAGACTCTCTGAAGTTGGTAAATTAATCATTTATGTATTCGTTATGAAAAAGCTACACCATTACAATTCAGCAAATTCTAACTTTACCACAGAAAATTTTAAAATACATTTTCTGGTGCCAAGTGTGAATCATTTTAATAGATTTAATTTGAAAATGTACTGCCCCCAAAGTCACATAAGTATATTCATTTTGGATTGCCTCTGAAATAACCAGATTTTTTTTTCTTTCCTGAGGGCAAAAGTCAGGATTTTACCCTTACTCTGCATTTTCCATCCACCAACTAATGTTAATCTGCCAAAGATTTGTACCTTTTGACATAGTCTTTGTTAAAAAACGACTTTACTGAATAACTGAAAGGGAAGAAAAAAAACTGTATTTATATAAAAACAAATTAGCTCACACAGGATTGCCACAATAAATCAGAGAATCTTGGAATTAATCAAGCCTGATAAGATATTATCATGTTCTATTAAACATAACAGGCCAGGGGCACACTGCATGGTCAGTTATGCAATATTCATTTGATCATGGCTCAGCCAATCACAGGCTGTCTCCTGCCAACCTGCTTCTACTTACGAATTCTTATAGCCAATGGTATGGAAGTGGGGGTCTCCCAATGCACACTCATTGACAGACTCCACTTTCATTGGACTGAATGGAAAAGGTGGTTCAGTCCCAACCAAACATAATGTTCCATCAAAAGAAAAAAGAGGCAATAGCACTCAAGTGTAGACATTCAAAGTGGATTTTCTGAAACCCTTTAAGCATCGAATTGCTGTTATGGCTTAAGTATATAATCCCTACAAGTGGAATTTAAAGTGATACACCTGATTTACAAGCCAGACCGAAAAGACCTTGGACAGAGAGCTGCTTTCACATCACTTACAGCTCCATTAAAACAATAATGGAATCCATCATAACGTTAAACAATCTACTGAAGAATACATTAATCCATTTAAAGTGATGTGGTACGGTTTGCTCAAAAAAACACTTGACCTTCAGTAAAACAAACTGCCACCCTTGTGTTTCTCCAGGAATGCTGGTCATGTAAGGAGCACAGACCTCCTGCCATGGCAAGGCGTGCTATCAGCAGAATGGGAATGAGGGAAACACAAAGTGCAAGGTGCTGCATAAACACTACTGCCTGGACACACACACACACACACACACACACACACACACACACACACACACACACAGACACACACGCACACACTCACCCACGCATACACTGAAGCCAGAGTGACAGTAATCTCACAGTGTACCTTCAGGTCACTTCCATTCAACCGCATTCTGTTTATCCTCCGTCCGCTGGGTCTGCTGGAGTCAATCCAGTATATGAACTCCTTCCTGTAGTCAAAGTCTACTGCAATAATGTTATTGAGGCCCTGCAGAGAGGAGAGAGAGACATACCAGGTGAGAAGGCCTCATTTTTATCCACGTCACATCCAGGAATCTTTTTTCCCTCAAAGCTAGTCAGTGGCTGAAAGTTAGCGAGCGCACACAAGACTGACATAAATTCTACTTACACCACAACGTCACTAAACTGAACCATTTCATGGAGATGAAAGAAGGAGAGAGTCATGAGTGCTCTTGTAGCATAAAACTTAAAAGCGTTTTGCACAGCAGGCTTTGAGTTGTGACCTAAGCAGCTCCCACAAATTCAACTTCTCCATTAGCAGAATACTTTAACACTTTTTTTTACATCAAATTGGGTGCCTCAAAATTTCATGCACAACATGGGTATGCATCATACAGACAATTAACAATACTGAACCAGTTAAGAGCTGTGCTGCAAAGGTGTGGTAGACCGGGGACTAGAAACATCCTGGTTCAGGAGGTACAGAAAGACACCTCTGGCTTCAGCAAAAAACTGGGCGACTGATTGCCACACAAGAGCTAACGCCTTACAAAGGGAACGTGACTATGTGAACATCACCACGAGACTGGAGCCTTGAGGAAGCAGTGAAATGGACCTCCAGCGACAGCTGGTGTCACATCATAACGACCCGAGCATTTCAATCTAATGCTTCAGAGGATTCTGGGCAACTGTACAGTCCTTGTTTCTAAATTGAGGATTCTCACTGAAATCACAGAAGGAAGTTCTTGTATATCTGATGACACAGATTGATATAACCTCTAATTAGTGTTTTTTTAATACAGTGCAGCTTGGTACTGTTATAGATTACTGCTCCTTAGTATCTAATATACAAACAAATGACACACAAAATTTTGCATACTTATAGATGACGTCTGTTTGTAATGTAATTACTGTTGTGTTGAAATACTTCCTGTTAGTGCTTTGGTCAGTGTATCATATAATATAACATCCAGGCAGCTTTCGGCTGTTGCTCTCAATGGCTTGGGTCCAGCCATAGATATGTACCTGGCTTGCACAACCCCAGTGATTTAGATTCAAACTCTGCCGTCACAGGTACGAGGCAACATTGCTAACCACTGAGCCAACACGTTGCCATTATATAACACAATAATACCATACAATAATAAAACGACACACATACTGCAAGTTATCAATGAATTATATAAAATGGATAATCACATGATGTCCACTTATGATACAGCAGCAGGGCATGGTGTGTAATGATGTTGATCCAATTCACTTGCTACTATTTATTAAAAATATGTTACTCAATGATGAAGCCTGAGGTCAAAGTGGCAGAAGGCAGTTTTGACAAATAATCCACCTACGATGAAACACCAGCAGCTGAATTGCTATGCTTCCATTTTGTCCGATACTTGTTCAAGTGAATTACACTGCCGACAAACCAGGCCTCAGAGAAGCTGTAAAGACAATTATTCAGCAAAATGGATATACCTGATTTTTTGCTTCAGCTGTGCAAACTTTGAATTATTAATTTGGGTTGGCAGAGTTCAGAGACACAACAATATAGTTATTGTCAGCTGAAATTATATAAATTTTATAGAGGACAACACTCCATGATCTTGGAGGACAGTGCTACTCTTCAGGCAACATCCTGCTCCTATTGAATCATGGGAAATGAATGAGCGCACCTGTGAAAAGGCCAGTGGGTCTGAATGCAAACTGCATGTGATGGGGATAGGAGAACACCATAGCACACAGCAGGAAGGCACTGGAGCGTGTCGAGGAAGCTCTAAACAGATCTACAGGATGCTCCCACCCTCCTGGATGGTCCTCCGTGGCTCCGCCAGTGCCAGTCCTCATCCAGACCGACAGGTGCTGCCCCCCGGTTAAAACTGGCGCGTGGCGCTTCATTAAAGATCGAGTGCACCCGGTGTGCCTGTGCGCAGTCTGTGTGTCTGGTAAACCAGACGACATGTTAATAATGCAGGCTTTAGGTTTCCCTTGACAACAGTGCCATATATTTTGTGCCTCCATAATCACTCTCTCACAAACAGGGCACTCCTGGAGAAAACACCTCTCACAAATACCATCCATAAAATATTGTATCATTTTTAAATTCTCAAGGAGATTAAGGGAGTTGAGTCTCTTCCCATTTCCAGTAAATTGCTCCCAATTCTGTACTTACTATGCTCAGATTAGATAGTGTCACATTAAAAGTCATTTAAAAATGTGTTGGAAACATATATCGCCCTGTTCCCATGAAATTAACATAATGTGCTTAATCTGTTTAAGTGTAACTCTGGTGATTTATGAAGGAGGTACAGCAGTTAATGGCTCTGGTTATTGTGTTTTCAGTGTACGAGGGCTGGCTGTGACATAAAACGCCGTTATCACAGTAACGTCATGCGGAGCCTGGGGCTCGAGTCCTCTCAAGATTCAGAGTAGACAGTCGCTCTCACCGCTCCGTCCTCTCAGCCATTAATTAGCAAAACAGGAAGGCAAAAAATCATGCACTCGATAACCTAAATAATGTAGAGAGGGAAGTGGGCTGCATGCCAGAGGAAGGTGACGGAGATGAGAAGGATGTCAAAATAGGGCAAAAGCTAAATGAGACACGTTATGGCCTTAAGTTTATATCGGTATTTATAACCAGTCATTGGGTGGTTCGCTGAGAAGCTGATGAACTGGAGTCATGTGCTCATGTCTTATATGTGTCTGGACCCAAATGAATGTGTTTCACTTACATTAAACATCAGAATCAGGCTGATCTTTAATGTACATACATGCTATCTGGCCTAGAGTTTTATTTGCTCTTTGAAGCTTCAGTCAACACTACTAAATTTACTGCAGTTTCATAAGAACTATACACACACGCACGCACGCACA
>JABJVR010047011.1:0-29432 GCA_025773905.1 Chitala chitala
GCCCTATGTGCTCTGGGATGGGCTCCAGGCTTCCCCGTGACCCTCACCAGGAATAAGCGGTTAAGATAATGGATGGACGATTGGAATATTCTTGAACAACAAGCCCTTGTAGGAAAATACACAGTGCTACAGAAAACACTGTTTGCCTGCAACACGTGCACTTAATTCAGTTCCCCCAGAACATTCCTGCACCTTCCACCCTTTCATACTTTTATTCTGCAAACTGTTTTTATGACGTATGGAATGTATTCTGCCACATTTCAGAACGTAATACTTGAAGAAATAAAGGCATACATTTTCCCAATATCTCACAAAAGAAGGCCAAAGGAATTAATTTTTAATGCACCTTCAATAAAATCACAGAGCATAATGTACTGTATAATGTCCATTATTCTACATCTGAAAAGAACAGAAAACTACCACAAATCTGAAATTAAATTTGTTTTTGTCTTTTTGCAAAAACTAAGAAAAGTGTCCTAAAATTTTCATTTTAAAATTAAAAAGGAAACAAAACAACCAAGAGGAAAGAGAAAATTTGCATAGATGACGTTGTGTCAGCAGTGGAGAACTATACAAACCCAGTATCGCAGGCGTATTCTTTAGATTTACTTTCAAAAATGTGCCTCAGCTATTTTTTTGGTGCTTTTCCCATGGATTTTCTGTTATACAGCGCTATATTTTCCCCTATTGGTTGATTTTGGAACTACACCTTTTTCTCCCCATCACTTGGACACTATATGTACAAAATGTGTATGCCGTTCCACTTATTAGTCAGAGCTACAGAGAATTCTGAATAGACACACTTTAACTATTATTATAATGATTTCATATTATTACAAGATCATTCAGTGATTCACCTTCTATACTGCATCATCCATTTAAGGCTCACGGGAAGCCTGAAGCCCGTCCCAGGAGACACAGGGCAAGGGATGCCCGGGGCAGGGCGCCAACTCACCGCAGGGTACACACACACACACACACACACACACTATGGGCAATTTGGAGACACCAATCAAATCTAACCTGCAAGTCTTGGGACTATGGGAGGAAAGCAGAGAACCCAGAGGAAACCAACCAAGCATAGGGAGAACATGCAAACTCCACGCACACAGACCCAAGGCGGGAATGAAACCACCCACGCCACCGTGCCACCACCCACACCACCGTGCCACCACCCACGCCACCGTGCTGCCCTATTACAAGAACATTTGTTTGAAAATGTAACTTATTGGTTATCACCTGTACAACCACAGAGTTAGTAAGCCACTACAGCACATTTGTACCAAACAGCTTTAATTAAAAAACTGGTCAAGCCAAAAAACACATTTTACATGACATTCAATAGCTTTTATAAGACAAAATGTACATTCTAGGAGATTTTCTGAAATGAATCACAAATGGTTTCTCCCTGTAAGGTCAACGAAGCCACCTTCTGAAACTTTACAGGTACGTCAGAATTCTCCATATCTACCCAATCACAGAAAATGACAGTGTCCTGTGAAGAGCTACTTCACTGTAAACAATAATGACTAATGACATACAGTATTTCTTTTTTGTTTCTCCAACAAATAATACAAAGTAATTCAAAAGTCCATTGTCCAAAATCATTTGTTAGTCATTTATTTTCCAGCCTCTTATCCAGGCTTGAAAATAAATGGGGAGTCTGGAGCTTACGCCAGGCAGCATAGGACGCAAGATATGGTACACCCTGAACAGAACGCCGACCCACCTCAAGACACACACACACACACGTGTGCACACAGACACATGCAAACACACACACACATACAAACACAGACACATGTGCACACATGCACACAAGCATGCAAGCACACAGATACGCATACACATACACATGTAAGCACATGCACACACACACACGCACACACACACACACACAGACTCATGCAAACACACACCCACGTACACATATGCACGTACACATACATACATACATACAGAAAATCACACACACAGATACAAGCACACATGAACACAAAGACACATAAACTCACGCAAAGACACACACACAGACACATGCATACAGACACACAAGTACGGTTCTGAAAGGTAAATGGTATGACAGGACCCTCCTTTATGTGCTCATATTTGTCTCGTTATGTTTTATCCTGATTGACTACATGTAAGAAAATAGAGGGGCACCTGGTATATTTGTATATTACAGATCAAGTTTCCAAACAAAGTTCTTTAATTAGTCAGTTATAACTATCCTGTTCAAGGAATACTTTTGGCATTCAGCAGTGGAAGCCATGATGTCCCCAATACAGAGAAATTAATCTATGACTGCAAGGTAAAATAGATTGTTTGGCATCATATCAAACCTGTAAACTAAGCTGCATTTCTTGACTTGATAAACAGCAAGTATTGTTGTAAAACGAAGAAATGTAACCTTCACTAAGAAGACGGAAAATGAAAGAAAGAACTTTCTACTTTACCTTGCATGTACGGTAAGTATTTTCTGTTCCGTTAGTACAACTTTAACTCTGTAACTGTCAATCTCATCTTTGAAGGTAGAAAAGGATGAAAAAACACAATCAGGAATAAACTTTTCCAGACATCGCATTTGTGGAACAAGTACCGGCGCTCCAGCTTTAAAATGTCAGCCACTGACCTCAGCTTCACCTTGGATCTGACAAATAAATGGAGCTTCAGATACGCAGCCAACTATCACACATAAGGCTCATAACATCTTCCGGTGAGATTAGAGCTCTGTAGGGTGAGCTCAGAGCTGTGCACACCATTGACTGCCCTACTATGATATACTATCTATTTGCCAGAAATATTTAGTTGTCATGAAGTTGGAAGTGGAAGCCAGGATTTGCGTGCTGGAGAGTACATCGTTATTAAAATGTCAAAAACTGGGATGATATTTGGGACTAGCCTGGCTTTTATAAGAGGGACTGGAGAGAATCATTACATTCAAAACATTGTGTCTCAAAACAAATTGCCTTTGAACTTTTCGGAGCACCAACCAGGCCCCAGCCATGCTACTCTGAATTGTAGGCCACACATTCTCCTGCATTAGCTCACGTTTGGCACATACATTTGAGCTTTTTCCAAATTACACACTCATTCAGACTAAATCACAACTGAACACTGAAAAAATATAGAAATCACCCGAACCTATCCTTAAGTGAAATTCAAACATTCCCTTTAGGGCTTTTGTGCTAATTTGATTTCTGTAACGCAATTAAAGTCAAAGGAAAGTCAAATTCATAACAGTGATCAGATTAGCAGGAAATTCTGAAAATACAACACGCTGACACTGAACATTCCACGGTCATACGAAACATTACGTTTTCAGCAGCAGTCCAATCAGACATGATGCATTATGACTTTCTTGTTTTCCTGTCAAATACTGTTACAAGACACGACATCTTTCATGATAAATGAATACAGAATTAACACAGACTATAGAACTGAAATCACATGCTCAAAATTTTGAAATTAAAAACACTGTTCATAAACATTTTGTTTTAGTAGCTTACTCATTGTGTTGCACAGTGTATCTGTTCAGCCCAGAACAACGTTCTAGTGAAGTTCATGAGTATGGTCAAGTAAGACTCAGTGCTGTTACAGCCCAAACGTTACCAGAGTAGTTAACCACGAGTCCATCACACCATCACAAATTCCTGTCAGTTCCGAAGGTGAACGTTCCCTCCTATAGGAAACATTGCTGTTGCCGCGTCACAATGGTTTCACCTGTGAAATCGTTTTATGAGCTCTTTTGTACATTCCATGATGGCATTATCATGCTGTAATAATGTCAAAGTCAGGAGTTCTGTCTTACCCTGATGACCAAGAGCTTCTTTGGCCCACGGCCACGTAGCAGCTCCTGCTAGCTCCTCACGGACTGAGTTGTTGGCAAAGAACACGTTGAGTGTGTCTGCACTGCTCAGCTGCAGAAGGTCCTTCACCTCCTTTACACTCATGTACGCCCTGGAGTGAAGACAGTGATTGTGGCATGACAAAGCACTTGATAAAAAATTCTAAAATGAACTATTTTATGTAACATTGACATTGAGTTGGTTAGACAAGTATTATTACATTATCATCAAACCATAAAGTTAATATTTATCTGCTGATATGTGCCAAATATCTGTCAGAGAGCTCACAGTAGCTACTGAGTTACAGCATCATTGTTAATGTGTTATTATAGATTTTTTTTATAAAGACCTATTGCTTGTTCATAATATTGTTTGTGTATGTGGATTTTGTTAATCCATATCACATTTGGGCATGAGGAATTTATTAGTTAATATATATCACATTAGTCTTGCAAGTTAAGCTATAAATGGATGATTTATTTAAAATAGGTGTGTGTTTCAGCCTAAAAGTGTAATTTATCTGTTCTAGTTTATCTGCAGCCAGGTGGCTTAGTGGGTAGAACATCAAGATGGGATACCGAAGCATCTTGGTTCAAATCCCAGCCCAACCACCAGGCATGGGCTTGAGCAAGACGCCCAGCACTAGCTCATTGTAACATGCAAAGTGTTATAAGTCGCTTTGGATAAAAGCATCTGCTTGAATGACTAAATTAATTTATAGGATTGGTCACAAGCAAGGTGTGAAATACTGGAGGTTACAGGGCTGGAACCCTCTAGAAGTCTTGGGAAGTTCTTCCTGAAAATAAATTGTGACAAGATAAAAATTTAATGTGATAGCATCCATTATTGACTTTACCTGTGTTTTTTTTTTTACTCTAGAGCAGGGGTGTCAAAGTATAGTCCTGGGGGCCACAGTGAGTGACGGTGTTTCTTCCAACTGATTCATTCACATTAATTTGGCCACTATCTTAATTTAATGAATTACATCCTTGCTTCTCTTCATTCTTCCTGAGCATTTGCATCTGTCTAAACTCATTTCTCTTAATCATTTGAAAGAAAATAAACAGTTACAAGGTAGAAAAGTTTTTCTGTCAGACTTGCAGAAGAGGGTGAACTATGCGCACACACACACACACACACAGAAACCCATGTTGCTTAGGTTCCAACGAGCAGTTCTTCTGCTGATGTCTTCACACTGACTTTGGAGCTCAGTATCATTTATTTCAAGGCCGGATGTTTTTGTGATGCAGTTCATTGCTCTACAGTCCTGTTCTGTCACGCCTGAGCTGTTTTTACTCCTAAACATTTCCACTTCACAAAAACGTTACTTGCACTTCATTGACACAACTGTGGCAGCACAGAAATTTGGCAGACAGACTTCTTGGAGAAGTGGCCTCCTACAATGGTGTTATGCTGAAAGTCATTGAGATCTTTAGTGTTCTATTCTAGGGGCATTTTTTTCTATACTGAGATTACATGACTATTCACAATTGAATATTTGTGATACAAAAAGGCATGCCCTAAACAAATAAATCAACCAATCAGAAGGGCTGCCCAAATACTTTTGGCAACATGACTCATAAAATCTTAAAACAGCTACTACTGTGAAAACACTTGTGTCATTTGTATGACACCATGAAGCAACAAAAGAATCTGTGCAAACCCAGTTAAGCAAATTGCTCACTAACTCCCCCTAGCTCTTAAATCTGGAAACAGATCATTAAAAAGAAAGAAGAAAAGACAAGTACATAAAGAGAGCATTAAAAACTGTGATTTGTACAAAATTAAATAAGATTCCCTATAACTGATAATCAACCCTGGAAGGCTGGACAGTGACTGCAGCCTATTCACACACATTTTACAAAATTAATTACTTACATTACAATTACATTACTTTGCGTTTTTTTCCATCAGGGAATGTCAGTGAGAACGCTGTAGAGTACCTTCACCCTACCATGGTGAAGAGGCTACCGTGTTCTACATGCCATTGGAGGTGCTTGACAATAACAACAACATAAAATAACTCTCACTGATCAAATTATTTAAGGTAAATGAATATCACTTGCCATTTAACGGTAAGTTTGCACAAGTAAAAAAAAACAACAGGCTTCTTGTATGTACAGCTGCCTACAAATCTGTTTGCAGCACTGCTGTGCACTTAGAAACGAAGGTGATGTTCTTGCAACATGTTCTATTCATTGATTCTATCTGTTCTTATTTTCCTATCTGTAGCCACACCCCCAGTCAGTACCACTCAGCTGTGTGCACTGTGCCTTGTTCGGCCATGTATTTAAGAAGCTCAGGCTTTATTTCAAAGTATTTCGATCCTATGGCGATTACTGAGCATTGCTGCTTCCCCTGTGTGTTTTGGTCCTGATCCTGCCTGTTCTATCCAAGTCTGATTCCCTGCCAGCCCTCTGCCTCTCATGTTTCCCCATGTAGTCTGCATCTCAGTCTAACCTCTCCAGATTCCCTGAACATTTTGCCCGACTCCTGGAACTGCTATTTTTGGATTACGTACTGTGCCTTGTTTTTGTAGCGGAACTGCCTTCATTAAACAGTGGTACGCTGCATGTGGGTCTCCGTTCTCCTGATTAGGCGTGCTCTGGCGTGACACTACCCTGGGAATACGAGAGCTTCACACAACACTTGGGCCACGGTGAAAAACACCACATCACTGCTGAATTTAATGTTTAAGCGATTTATTTCGCATAATTAAATTCTGCAAATTAATAAATTGAATCATTTCATTATTAAAGGAAAACAAGCCACACGCTTCCAGAGGAATATTTTGTCTGGCCTGAGGTATCCAGTGAGACGCTGGCTGCCAAGGCAAGCATTACAGCTTTAGACCTTTTCCCCATGCTGCAAATGTACACTATTTTTCAATACAAAACTTCCTTCTGCAAGTTTAAAGAAAATGCTGCCTCAGTGAAGAGCATCAGCACCTGTATTGACTGTGGTCATTCACTTGCTCCTTTTAGACACATTATTTTAACATAAAACGGGTTGGAAAACAGATTTCTCTATGTGTATAACCAATTGCTGCATAACTGGTCTAATAATATTATAATTACGTAAAATTCTTTATTTTTTCCATCTGTGTGACTTTCTCTGAAACAACATATCAAACTAAAGTATTGTACATTACTGAGATAAGGGTAACACCAAGAGATACTGAATTTAGTAAACACCAAACAAATTATATTTAATACATTTAAATATTTTAAAATATTTATGTTTAACTTAAATATTTTATTTTATTTTTATTTATTTAAATATTTAATATTTAAATTAATATGACATATTTAATATATTTAAGCAATTTCCCCTCAGGGATCAATAAAGTATTTCTGATTCTGATTCTGAAATTAAATTCTCTGTACTGTCTATAAGCGCAAAGATAGCTGTATGTATTCCCCTAAGTGATGAGAGCAGGGAAAGGGGTAACAGTAAAGACGCTGGTGGACAATGAAAAACTTATTGTGTTTTACGTTTGTGTGTGGCGATTCAGTGTGTTCTGTAACTTTTACACTCTGGAATTTCATGTTCTGAGAAAAATGTTTAATGAAACAGCCAAGCTACAAACATTTCTAAACACGGGTACGTTTCTAAACACGGTACTTCAATGATATTTGACATACATATTGTGTTCTTTGGCAGTGCTATTTATTTGAATGGTTAAGAATTTAATTATTGCCCTGTTAAAAACCCAGATTTTTGCTTGGTCTTAATTTTTGCACTGTGAAAGTGAGTGTAGAATAGAAAGGAAAACTGAAATAGTGTAGCGGTAGACAGGTGTAAAGTAAAAGCCCTACATACTAGATAGCTGCAGTCAGAAAATATGTGAAACTGAACACAAACTGTACCTGCACTCCTTGGATCTCCCAAGGACTGGCCCTGAAACTGCTGCTGTAAGTCTTTAAAAGCTCAATATGTTATGAAGGAAAACACTGGGCCACAGAACCAAATGTTTGGACTCCTCTCAAAATGTATCATCAGGACCTGATTCATCTCAGCCGGAGTTCTCTGAGCACAGGTCAGTAACTCATTGTGTATTCATTTAAAGAAAGACTATTCTTGACACTAGTGTGATAAACAGAACTGCAGCATTGTGATCCTTTCAAGAGCAGTACAATTGTGCAAAAGGCACATGTGTGAAGCTCAGCCAGGGATGCAATGAATGTTCATTCTGCACTGCCACACATAACTAATGCAATTTTAATGTGTAAATCAAATAAACCAGGCAGCACGGACTGCAAATTTAATCTTTACATTTTACAACAGTACTACCTACATATATGAGTATTTACATTTTATAGTACCAGGATAAACTGATGACTGTTAAATACACTTGATAGCTTTCCATTAGTCATGGCAAAAATGTGAACTTCAAGATTTTACAGAACAAATGCACTCTGGGATAAAAGGAACTTTTCACTTCACACTGGAAAAGTTTTATTACTGAAGTACAACTGAAAATGATGCAAAGTTAATTTATAGAAAACGGCACCTCCAAGCAACAATGGAAAACCACATCATCATGTAGACCTTGCCTCTTTCTATGGCTCCTATCCAAGCTCACACAGAAGAGGTACACAGGAGCCAATTCCATGTAGCTAGGGGCACAAAGGAGGGACATCCTACAAGGGACACAACCCCATTACCAGGCATAACCATACACTATGGGCAACTTGGGAATGCCACTCAAATAATGCATGTGTTTAGATTGCTGGAGGAAACAGGAGTACACAGAGGAAACCCATGCATACAGAACAGAAATAGGATTTGATCACCAAACCTTGGACATGCAAAGAAACAGCGCTGACCACTTACCCACCATGCTGCTCTGCATAGAGCTTGTGTATATAACAAAGTTTTAATTGCAATATCTCTAATAGTACTGTTCCTAAAAACTACATGTGCACTGCATGTGCTTACCCATCCAAAGATGGCAAGAAACTTATTAATTAAATCAGAATATCATATGTACATAATGGAAATAAAACTATGATTACGAAGTGATACATTAACTGTATCATCTGTCCATCAAGTTGAAAATAAATTCATTTTTAAATAAGATGAAAGAATTGGTGTCTTTGAAGAGGATGTTTTGTACATATAGCATTATGTTCCAGAATCATGATTCCAAGGATAAATATCTAAAGTTCCAAAATGATGGTACATATAGAAATTACAAGTTTTACAATAAGAGGAAGGGACATGTCACAGTCAAAAAAAATATTTTAATCTGAAATTTGAGGCCAATTAATGAGGCTTTGCATGTGGCAATTTATGGGTAGGATGCTGGGTTCTGCTTCCTGTAGTCTGTTAGTATGTAGTTTCAGGCATATTTGTTGTAAAGTAAAAATGCTGTGGGATTTGTAGTGGATTTTTCATGCTCTTCCCCCAGTTGAAACTCAGTGCCTCCCTGCTAAAATTGTCCTTGCAGCATCGTCATAACTAACACGCTCATTTACTAAATGTTCAGCTTGCAATACCTTAGGAAATTTAACAGAATGCAAAAAAGAAAATGACATTTTACAAATATGTCCATGAAGTCAAACTTGCTTTTCTCCCCCTGAATACAGTTAATTTCTTTGCAGACATTTTCTCACTACAAGCACCTGCATACATGACTCACTGCTTTTTTCTTGCCCACAAATTCCTTGTGGTATTTTAATCTGAATTATGAGACTACAGAAGCAGTTCACGGTTGTAAGTTGTCTGAAATTTTGACAGCAGGAAATAAAGAACATGAAGCTTTAAATAGCAAAAAAGCGAATATGGCATATTCAGACACACCAGAACATGGCATATACGGATATAACAGAATATTCCATTTCTGCTGATTAAACAAAAGTTAAAAGCATACTAACTGTGCACTTTTGTTTGATGTAAAAACATTTTCTTTTTTTGATCAGTTTCAAATCTTTTGTTTCCTCCTCTTGGTGTAATAACATATATAAGCCAGGAGAGAATAACAGCATAGGGGTTTTTATGGGCAATCTGTTGCATTGCCATAGCAACTGGTGACCAAAGTTGCATACATACACCTTAGTTATGGAAATCCAGTTCGTTGTGACTTGCTGAGTTTCAAATTTAAAGTCAATTGTGTAGATTATAGAGTTAATTGGGGACAGAAGGGGAAGAATACTATTTATAAAATTCTCACTATGTTTGTTGCTAGTACGTATATGTAGAACTCACTCCAAAAACACTAATTTTGACTTTTGTTTTTTAAGTGTAAAGTCTGCAATACTGTATGTCCTATCCATGGCTACTGTGCCTTGCACCCTCTGTGTTCCACACCAGCAGTGCCCTGTCCAAAAAAAATGTTTAAAAAAATTAGTTTTGTTTTGTGAGTGTAGTAGGTTTCCATCAAAGCTACCCTTTCACACAGAATAGTATATAAATCTATCATCCAAGGAGTTTTAACATCCACCATGGGTGCAACCACGGTAGATGAAGTACAGCACGACCGAGTGTGTCAGCATGTATTTTTCCACCTTTACCTCCCCGCAGACTGATCGTCGGGGCTCATAATAATTTCCAGTATTTAACAGCAAATTGCCAAGATGTGTGCTCTCCGAACTAAGGTTAATCCAACTGCATTGTCTGAAAGAGCATTCACTGACTAAAAATGGATTAAAACCCCAGCGGGCCCGTCGGAGCTCTACCTCGGAGGCCCCCCTTCCTAATACTATCCTTTTGTAGCTATTTGAATTATTATCATACACATGGGCCCCTTGCGGTGCAGGCCCCCTGGGTGCGTGGCCAACTCGTGGTGTATCTGGCCCAGTCCCTGGCTGAAGTGCAGGTGACATATTTGTTGCGAAGAGGAAAACATAAAACATACTTTAAAAGTTGTGTGGAATTATATTTTAGATGTCGCTCTCACTGCAGGTCCAGCTACCTACCTCTTGAGTCTGCTAATTCCCTCGTGCTATGTGGAAAATTACATTTGCCCTGTTTGTAATTGTGCTGGCCTGTTTACTTGGGCTAGCTACGTGAAATTACTTTTGTTTTGTCCAAGACTCTTTCCTTTTCCAGACTCGGCACCTCAAGTTGTTACTTGACAACTATTTTCATTGTGATTCATTGTTCTTGATTGTATCCCTGGAAAAATAACTTCCCATTGTTTATGATGTTGACTTTAACTACACAAGCTGTTTTCTGTCTTTGTTCAATTTCCTTTCCTGCTTTTAGTAATAATTCATTTTGTCCCTGGGTGTAGCCAAAACAAAGAAATACATAAGTGAGTCCATGTTGTTTTATGATTATGGAGACTAACAGTGTCAACAGACGTTATGAAGGATAACTGGACCCAGAGGTTTCTTCTACTGTGTGTGTGTGTGCGCGCGCATGTGTGTGTATGTAAATATATATATATATATATATATATATACTCTGGTTCTTATTTTATTTTCCCTGTTTCTTTATACTTTGTACAGAACACTATAAACACGTTCACTCCCTGACTATTCTGCTTTTCCCAGCCATCCTGCCTCCCATCACAGCGGCACATAATTACATTTTTAAAGTGCTTCTGTGTGAGTTAACTTTGTTCCAGAACAGTGAAACACAAATAAACAACAGCACCACTTCATAATAATAAATGCCTTCGTTGGCATTTTTGGATCAACAACTGGCAATGCAGCACTGAATTAAACATGACAATTTCAAAACAAAGTGTGAAAGCCTGTGTATAACTATCTCAGGGTCTACAAATTGTAGATATATTGAGTTACTGAAAATGGTTTAATGATACCACCAACAAATGATTGAGAACACGTCATTCTCTATATACAGGATATCGGTGACTCAATGACATTTGAGAGGTTCCAAACATTCATCATTTTCAAAAACAGTTTATTTAATGAGGTTCATTGGGCACCTCAAGCCATTTGCAGCAAATACATGAAGTGTACAATAAAGTACAGAAAGTGGTACCACCTGAAGAGTCTTATGCAGGGCATTTGCATAACCATGTTCTGGAGGCAATTCAGAGATGCCAGTTCACCTGAACCACAGACACTGACATTGTGAGAGCAAAGTGAAGTATAGAAAGGGAAACACCAGCAAAGAACATGCACAGGTCTGTGCCAGATGTATTTATGTGTTCTGCTCCTGTCCGCTTCTGCCAAATTCCGTTCTATTCAAGCCCATTCTTGCTCAAAACTACCCACATGACTCCTACTCCCACACAAAACTGACCACATCAATCCAGCTTTGGCTGAAAACTGACCACATTAGTCCTACTGCTGCACAAAAAGTGACCACTTTAACCCACATTAGTCCCACACATTATCCCAAAAAGTTTTGTCTTGGTCTGAAATTTAGTCCCCCGAACACTGGTCAGTGAGAACTACAAACATAGGTTAGCTCATGTTAATGATGCTAAAAGAAAAACAATCTTGTTATGAAAAAATCATGTTTTTCAACAGAAAAAGGTTTGTTAGTTGTTCAAGGAATTATGGTGAAACAGTTTTTGATGCAAGTACCCAAGTGACTCAATCTACAATTATGTTTTTGGTTTAATCAAGATTTTTATTAAATACGTCAAATTTTGATTGTTTAAATAAACTTCATATATCACATATTTACTGAATGTATTTCTAGCATTAATATTGTCAGAATTTTTACCAAATAAGTTACTACAACACAGAAGTATAGTACTAGACTAATAAAATGAAGCTAGTTTCTACAACAGATTATCATTTTTAATGACAAAGGTTGTATTTTGCTTCTAATGTGCCAACCCAACCTCTATTCATTGGAATCAATTGAACAAAGAGTACATTTCATAAAGTCTGCAAAACAAATTCTTCAAGATGAAAAATGGACGTATAAAGGTGATGTTTTATTACAATCTATCACAGTAATTGATGGTCTTACCTTTCTGGAGATTCTGGGTCAAAGCACGTCTTAGTAACATCAGTGACCTCTGGGTCACAGCAGTCTCCATCATCATAGTCGTATCGTATGCTATTACACTCTGTATCGCAGACCCCATCTCGTCTCTTCCAATTGTAGCAGGGCCCCAGGTGCAAGCAGTCACCACCGTCATGGCCGGTTATTGGATGGTCACACTCTACGTCACAGTGCCTGTTTCCAATCTTATTGGTCTGACAGTTGCTGAGGATGAACCGCTGGCGGAGGGAGGAGTTGTGGACAGTGTGCACGATAAGCTCCCAGCTGATGTTGTAGGCGCGGAAGGCCTCCGAGAGAGTGAGATGCTGCTGCTGGATTTGGCTCTGGGACACAGTGGGCTGACCCCCATCATCGTTGCAAATGTTGACCACCCTGTAGCGAATACGTTTGCTCGCTCGTAGCTGCCAGTTTTTGGTGTAGCTGAGAATAATGTCCTTGTTGTCGCACACAGTCACCCCACAGGGTGGGGGCAAAAAGGGAGACACTACGTCCATGTTTAGGACAGAAACAGCATTGAAGACAGGGTGGCTGTTGTCTTTGTATGGGAGCCACTCTTGACTGGAGAACGTTCCCCGAAATGCCAGGATGGGTTCTTCATCATTTTTTTGTGGATGGCCCTTGGTGAGTATTGCCTGCACCTGTGGACTTCCCCACAGCACAACTTTACCAATCTCTCCCCGAAAGTAATGGCCGTTGTCAGACAGATCCCCGCCAATGAGCATAATGCGACAGGCGCTCATAAAATGGCTGTAGAGATTGCCTGACTGTTCACTGCTCTCCGCAACCTTGGCACCGTCCACATAAAGGCTCATCTTCTGGCCATTATAGCTCACCACTAAGTGTGTCCAGTAGTTAGCCTGGTAATGTTGGTGCCCTCTGATGGTCGTTGCTTTGGGAGCGCGGTCAGTACGAACGGTGAAAAAGAATCTGGCGTCTCTTCTTTTCATGGGATCCACCGTTCGGATACCCACAGACCAACCCTTCTCACTCAAGCTGTGCGAGCAGTTATCAAAGACTCCTGCAAGGCCAGCCAAACAACAACAATATTGTTATCAGTCAAGCAATATGAAACTGCTAGGCTCTCAACTTCTCTGTCTACAGCTGGTCACATTCTTACTTTTTCTGTTACGCAATACTTGACTGAATAAATTTTTTTTTTTCAAGTGAAACAATAAAACATTTAACAGAATGAATTTGTGCACTGATTTTAACTGATAAACTGCTGTCTGTATATATTTTACATGCTCTAGTAACCATAGTTTGTGGTTTGGTTGCCTATGGAGAAATTGAAAATTATTTTAATTGTTAATTTTCTATAAGAGTCAAATGAAAGATTATGTAAAATTGGGAGCAGAAGCAGCCATCATGTCTTGCTTCTGAAATGCAAAATGTTTAATACCTGTTTTTCACAATATTCCTTTTGTCTACACTTTCCATTGGCTGGACAATAGCACTTCTCTAATTAAAACATGTAAATTATCATCTCAAAGCCCATGCTGTTATAATGAAATCAATTATATGTATACTGGTACTTACATAAAAGCTTAAAACACAGTACTATAAAATCATAGGAGAAATAAAGGTGAAGGCAAACCAAGATTACAGGCTTTGACGTGTTCCTGTGAAACTGATGGACTTGGGTAGAATGTACCAGTATTTACTAAAGCCTCTCAAACCATAATGCTGAAATCCTTTTCAGTAAAACTGTCCAGCTTATTCCGAAAATGGACAGAAAGTTCAAAGATATGTGCGAAGCAGACATAATCCCTCAACATTGATAACACAATGTTGTTCTTGCTCTTACATTAGTGTCCTGGCCCAGATGCCCTAACTGCAAATGTTTACCGATATTTTTTGCAATCTGTTATGAGATCCTTTATTAAATGCCTTTCATGAAGCATGGGAAAATTTTAATTATTCCATGTATAAGTATGCTTAGTAAAATAAAACAAAGTCCAAAGTCTAGAAAAGACTACAAGCGTCTTGAGAACTTTCACCCTATTATGTTGAAGAATGATTACAAATTACCAGAGTTGGTAAAACCTGCCTTAAATATAGCTGCACTGAGATAGAAAATGATACATAATCAAGTTTTATAAGGAACAATAACATGTGGGAAGTACAGAACTTAACTGAATTAAATATAATAACACATGACAAAGGATTATTGCATTCCTTGACTTCCACAAATCTTTTCTCATGCTAGAAAACCTCTTCAGTTTAAGGTAGTTGGTATGGTTGTGGCTGCTGGCTGCCATCTCCTTTCCTGGTGTGTTCCATGTTGTTGAGTGTTAACTGTTTTCCTTTCGTTTGGTATTTAAGTTCACATGATCTGTCTGTCTATGTGGTTTGTACTGGTACAGGATTTCTGTAATTCTTGTGTAAGCATTGTTGGAATAAAAGTCCTTGTGTGACACCTGCATGTAGGCTCTCTCTGGAAACATTGCAGTAGTGTTACTGTCTGGATCTCGTCATAGATTCTGTAGTATTATTTTAACCTATACAAATCCTATATACAGACAAGAATAGCTTAGTATGCCTACCATATAGCAGTTCATTATTTATTTATTTATTTATTTTTATTTTTTAAGAAAGAGAAGAGCTGAATTCATGAAAGATTACAATGACAGTGGCCTCCAAGAGATGTTCTCTTTTGGAAAACATCTTTAAAGATAAAATTTTTTAAGATAACTGATCTGTATCCCAACAGGTTCCTTTTAATATATTCATATTTAGGAGTTACTGACTTGTTGTTTCACTTTTATATTCTAAAGCTGCCTGTTAAATTATCTTTCTTTCAACAGCAAATTCAGCTTTATTGTAACCTTGTGTTTAGCCAACCTTGTGTTTTCCCACTCCAAAGAACACCCTCATGGAATTATGGATTTATTCTATAAAATATAATAATAATATAAATACATTCAGTGGTGCTGCGTATTGTGTATAAATAATCAGTAATTACTAATTATTGCTAATCAAGGAATTTAGGCAATTTTATAATGTTCAACTAAAAAAATGTGAATATACATCCATGCATCCATCTAGCCAACCATTGTCCACAGATCCCACACAGACTTAAGGGTGAGCCTGGAGCCCATCCCAGGGAGCTTAGAGCACCAGGCTGGGGACACTCATGGGGTGCCAGCCCATTTCAGGGATTGAATACACTATATGCTTTATTTCTTCAAAAATTTCACGTTTTATTCTGTTGCTGATCATTTGGAAACTACCAGATTAGGCTGCAGCACTAGTTTATCAAAATATCATCCAGATAAAAGAACTCTGGTGTACTCAGATATTATTTGGAAAGACCTCTACGGCAACATTTATAACCAAAAGCTAAATTTCCCAGATTTGTATTACAGAAACAGCATGAGCAGTTTGGCCAGACAGTTATCCTGAGCTGCTCCTGACAAAAAGGAATAAAATAAAAAGGATTTAATAACTCTTGAATGATGTATGTCTTCATTCCCCTCCATATGATGGCATGTATAACATTTTTATTACTTTGACATTCTGCATGCTTACACTGTAATTGCCTTCTAACTGACTATTCTGTCTGTTCTATAGCTTGCATACTAATTGTTAGTTAAATATTTACATCATGAAGTGATTAACAACTAATTAAAGATTCTTACAGATTTAATCCTGAAACAGTTATGGTTGTGAAGCTCTTTTCCCATAAACCCCACACTGTTGGTCTGGGGATCTTGTAATTATAAATATTATAAACAGCAACACTGTGTTCTTGATACCATCATGTCTTTCATCTCATTTCATCATCACAGACTCACAGACTTTGAAAAAGTAATTTGAGAGAGTTTTTATTTGCAGGTTCCTGCAAACCTTCCATATGGGAAGTGAAAAATCTCAGGCATATAATTTAAAATGATAGAATTGTGTAAAAACACACCATAACGCATATTTTGCACATACAATTATTTAGAGCTTGTCATCAGACACTTGTGAGCCAGTTTCCAGGAGATGATGGATCACCTCACTTATGAAAGTCATGGTGGAGAAGTTTATTTCCAATGGAACTTGGGATTCAAAATGCTCCATTCGGAATTGTTACCAGCAACAGAAAGCGATTTGAAATAACTCCTACACTTAGATTCCTTCATTGGCTTTCTGTTAAGTGTACAACTGACTTCAAAGTTCTTCTGAAGAGGCTCTTTGTGGTCAACTGCATGCTTACTTAACGACTTAATGATTAACCCACCAAATTGTTCAGATCATTGAAGACAAGCCTCTACGTTATGTCACGTATAAATAAAAACGAAGCCTAGCAATAAAGCATTTACTACAGGAAATCCAGATTATGGAACAGACCGTCATCTTACATACAGAATGCCAAGTTGGTTCTAAATGATGACCAATTACCCTACATGAGGCCACCCACTGAGTCCTATATGGCCTGAAGCTCCAGGCCCCATATAACTCTGTCCAAGGTTGATGAAAATGAACGGGTGACTTCAAGTCAACCAGTTTCCCATTGACTGATTGTATCTGCATAATGCTAAAATTTTTCTCTGTCCTAATTTTTAACAGCTGCTCTTCTATACATACACGTCAACATTTTTACTGTTACTTTGTCACTCATAGCATTCTTCTAAGGGGCACTTCCAGACAAGTGGGGTTTCAGCTGCAGAGATTTCTTTAATTATCAATATCTGAGCCAAAATCCATGGTACAGTTGTCAGGTCACAGGCAAACGGTCCAAAAAAGAATTTGATAACAATCCAGGTGACACAGGGTACAAGGACAGGGTACAGAAAACACATCAAGCATCAAGGGAACCCACAAAAATGTTGACCATGAGGTCAAAATCACCAACAGAATACTCAGATAATGTTCAGATAGCTGTTCTGCCAAAATGGCTAACACTGGGAATGCCAAAATGAGGTGAATATGGCAAACGTTGTTAAAATAAAAGAACGAGTGCTAGGTGAAGTTAATAATGCAGGGAATGAGAACGGGACCGTGAGGGCTGTGTGGGGTATGTGATGGTGCATAATCGATGCAGACTAGGTGCAGATGTTACATGCTCACTGTACTTCTGGCAAGACATTCAGCCGCTGGCCTGTGTCAGATCTTCTTAGGGTTCATAACCACACATTCCCATATGAAGGGTTTACAGACTATGTGATCCTCTTTGTTATATCTGTCTGTCAGGATGTACAGGACACGTTTAAGTCAATGATATTTAAGAAACTGTTAAAACTCTTCTAAACTTCAAATGTGGTATAAACCTAAAAGTAATTCTTTGAGCAGAGCACACATTCAATCACACTCTTTGCATGAAAAATAAACTGAAAACGTAGCACACGTCTTGACAAATGTGAGAGAAAAAGATGAAAGGATGAACTTGTTTGTGTAAAGCAAAACACATGGCAGTGAAGTCTGACCTGAGATATGAGGTGTTCTACATAAAGTACAAGTGCTCCAAAAATCTGTTAAACATTTGAATTTAAACAGGGGGGCACATAAGGGTGGTCCAGTTTTTTTCAGCTCAAAAGGAAATCAGTGGCATATTGATGGTCAGCATCCCAACCTTTGAAATAACTCTCAAAGAAGCTCTATCTGGAAGCTTTTGCAACACAAAACAGTGTACCACCACCTTGAATGCCAGAATTGCAAAAAACTGACTGTTGTCTTCAGATCACATTCCAGAACATTTTCAGATTTAAGAGGCTGCACAAGGATTGTTTTCCAGTTAAATAAACTTTTATCTACTTGAGCATGTAAATTAGTAGCAAAGATGTTAGCTATAATTATTAAAATACATATTACAAATACCTTACTAAGCTACAAGTGAAACATATATATATATATACACACATATATGTAAACATACAGTCAGCCTTTAGCAGCTTTATGTACCTCGGAGAATACACATATCCTTCATCTACTATCTGCTGTCAGCCAGTCATGTTCTAAACTGCTTCATCGTGGTAAGGGTTGTGAGGAAGCCTGGAGCCCATCCCAGAACACATAGGGCGCAGGGCAGGGCGCCAATCCACCGCAGGGCACACTCACAAACACGCACTATGGGCAATTCGGAGACACCAATCAACCTAACCTGCAAGTGTTTGGACTGGGGGTGGAAACTGGAGAACTTGGAGAAAACCCACCAAACCCAAAACTCCACGTACACAGACCCAAGGCAGGAAGTGAACCCCAGGTCTGGAGGTGCGAGGCGACAGTGCTAAGCACCATGCCACCGAACTCCTTAACTGACATCACACTTGAAAATTCTCCATATTAGCACTACTGTTTAACATTTAATTTGCTTCTCAACAATGCAATGTCCATGAATGTAAAGAAGTGGTCTGTACAATTATCCAGGTTTGAAGAGACAGGCAATGCCACATCCATGCTGCTTGTAAATATTCAGCAAAACAAATGAGGCAGACAGCTCAGTTAGGTAGCCTGTGGCTCAGTGGGTAAGGTGTCAGGCTAGAGTACAGAAGCTATCTGTATCCTAGCTTTCTCAGTTCAAGTCCTAGCCCAGTCAATAGGTGTGTCCCTAAATAAGACACTCTGTGGTAGCTACCCAGGCACTAAAAAAAGGGCTGCATGCTGCTTCCCCCCCCCCCCCCAAAAGAACATAAGTGAACTGATTTCCTTCCCTCAACAAATGCATAAATCAATCGTCTGATGCTCTTAAAGAATAATATGTTTGAAAGTAAAAACTAGAAGCAAATGTAACTAAGAAGGGAAATAACGACAATGTCAGCAAAATCCTCATAATACTGAGGTGTCCAAAAACATTTATATGCACATCAAAAGCTGTTACCGATGCCCTTTTTAAAAACTGAAATTATGCTATATTATGTTGATATTTTTCATGTTGAAGTGTGCATACATTTTTCTGGGCCTTCTGTGTTTGTGTACCTGCTGAGTCTTTGGCACAATTAACACTCAGCTTAATGATCACAAGTATCACCACAGATGCAAGAAACTAATGCATGGCCAAAGTCAGAGGGAAATTTTGTAGCACAATAGCTTCCAATAAGAAAGTGAGTCCAAAGTAAGCGTCTTCATGCCTCTGTGATGTTTGACAGGGGACAGGAAATGAAGAAGTGTAAATCCAGCATGAGAGTTTCTTTCACACTCCTTCTCTATCCGACACATCATTTGATTAACTAAAGTGTAGTGAGCTACATGCTATCTCTGGTTTCCTGTTGTATCTGGAAGGTTCAAAATAGACATGAGCTCCTTCTTTAAGGCATTACAGCAGTGTGCAACGATTCATGCCTGTAAAAACGGGTATTTATTCAACACAATTTCGAGATGTTTTTCAAAGAGGTGTGGACACAAAAGTACAACAATGTCAGTTTTTTATTGCCTGGCAGAAACTAATGTATTTTTAAATCAAAGAAACAATGTCTTTAAGAAAAAAATGTGAAAGAACTAAATGACGTTTGATATTTAAGAACATAATTGAGAAGCATATGGACTGCAATGTTTTTAAATACTCACAGTAAAAACGTCTGTATTTAAACCTTCAGTTTTTTTCTGTAAGGGAAATGCAGTGGCAATGCATTTAGCAGGTGTTTACAGGAAACACAATGTATATGTTGGCTGTATCTACCATGGCTTCTGCCTACTCAACCCCAGTAGAGGCCAAACGCATTCCCATTTCATGTGAACCCTTTCCAAGCGCTGAAAATGAAGTGCTGGAAAGGGACTTGGTGTACAGGGCTGTCCACCTGTTTTCGTCAGACTCCCAGAAAAACACAATCCAACATGTGTCGCTGCAGAAACCTAGTGGTGTCGGCAAGTTACAGTACTGTGCAGACTTCCCACACCACCCAAGAAAAGTATGTATAAAGCCAGTTATCTGAGCAGCAAGAATTTTCTAGTATTACCAAATATGTCCACTAAAATAAAACCATCAAAAAGTACTAAAATATTTAAAAATAGAAAATAAACCTGGGTTCCAAAGCTGTAACTGTTCATTTTGAGTAATTCCAGGTACCCTTCACATATATATATATATATATATATATATATATATACACGTGTGAGTTTGTGTGTTTGTGTGTGTATACACACATATTGATGTATATGAATATGGATTATGTGGCAGTTTGCACGAAATGAAAGATCCTGTTATGCTCAGCCATTGACTTTTCAGAAAAACACTGGTAGTCACCACCTAACACTCATAACAATTTCGGGGAATAAACGGAAAGACAAGTTAACACCACAAGTTCATGTTAAAGATGTTAAAACATTTCAAAGTTGCAATGTAAGAGTACATTGTTAGGTTTTTAGGTTTTCATTTTCCACTTGTATAGAAGACAACGCTCCTGTTTGTTTCGTCTATATTTACATTTAGCTCTTGTTTGTTTATATTTAGTTTTATGAATAAATCCGCCACTCAGCAACCTGTGCTTTTAACAGTCCTGTGAAACAGTGCATAGCAACGTGAGTGATGCAATTAACGTATACGCATGTGTTGATTAGCACTGTTTAGTGTTTGTGAGCTTTAATAACAACTGCTCACATTGGAAAACTCTTATTGTTTGATGAGTAAAGCAAAAAGGAACACATCTATTTCTAAGAGTGAGCCCAGTTTGGGGTCTAGTAATGCACACATACAAAAATGTATTCAGTATACTGTATGATAGACTACATCGAAGACAAAACATGCATCGGTGAAAATAATTACACCAATCATATTATATGTTTTTTTTTTTTTCTGAATGTTAAACAATAATTAAAAATTCGCTAATGTCTATTCTGGTTGTTTCACTGATTTATTTAATCTAGACAACATTTCATATCACAAAAAAAAAAACTGAAATACATTATTGTACTAGATATTTGCAATAATGTCTTGCACAGTACATGATCAAAAGGTGACTGATATTTGCAAGTCATTTTCAGAGTACAATTATTTTTGTCACTGTAATGAAAAAAACAACAACAATATAGCACCACCTATTGTTCAATTGTTTAGTGGAGTCACTTGTTCCTATGTGATAAAATGAACAGGGTCATCTGTGTCTTTACATTTTTCTACCATTAATACCACCAACAACAGGTAAAACAACAGGAAATATAATTTTTAGAAAAAGATAAAATTGTAAATTTTATAATAATAGCAATAATATTTTTATGAGACCTGAATTAACAGTTCATTTTGCAAAATGGATGGTATGATTGGAATCATACCAATGCATTGGTGTACAGGGCTGTTTATGTGCATTTAGCAAAAATAATGCATGTGGAATTTCTTGCATAAGTACTGTACCTTAACAGCAAATTAAATTTTGAACATGTGCAACAAAACAAGGGCACAAATACCCACACACATCCACATGTTAAAGGCACAACCAACAAAATAATATATAATGTAATAATATAAAGCAATCTAATCTTGGAATTTTATCTCTTTTTAGGTATAACACCAGAATTTAACACCTTTGATATTACCGTCAGATCATCTAGAATTCAGCTTCTTTTGATTGTGTTTTACTCAAAAGTAGTCAGGCCAAATATAAAGGTCAATTAATTTGTGTTTAGGTTTCTGTTTCTGTTCAAAGAATTGGCTTAAGTTTGCTCGGGTTGAGCTGTATATCTTTGCAGCAAATATTCCAAATTAAAAGAGTCAAGACCATTTGGCACCAGTGGAGAAGTTTATAAAAAAAGAAAGAAAAACCTGATTGTATTGTGATATTCTTGGATTAGTGGCTTTAAATGATTTTAAATTGTCTTAATGAATTAGCTTAGAAAGTTATTCCAACACTAAAATCATAGTGCCATGCATAAATACACAAATACTGTTTTGTATCTGTGACCTTTCTGGTTTTTGTACTCCCTCGTGCAATGTTTTTTTCTCTCTGGTACCCCCTGATGTTTATGTGCATGTAGCATTTTGTTCAACAAAAACAAACAAAAGTTGCCGTTCGGTTGGGATTTTGTAAGGTTTTAAAAAGAACCTTAATAAAGCTATTGGACAAAATAAATTAGCCTTTTAGCTCTAAACATATCCAGAATTCACCATGAGCAACATGATGACTGGTGTGAGGCTCATGGCTAACTTTGCAAAAAAGAAAATTATACTCAGCAGCCACTTATCAAGTAAACCTGCTTGTTAATTCAAATATCATGCATAAAAACATGATCAGCATCACCTGTTGTTCAAAACAAACATCAAAGTGGAGAAAAAATGTGACCTAAGTGAATTTGGCTGTGGAGCGGCTGTTGGTGTCAGACAGCTTGGTTTTAGCATTGCAGGAAGTGCGGGTATTTTCCTGCACAACAGTTTTTACATTTAAACAAAAAATGGTCCACAAAAAATAGCTTTGAGCAGCAGTTCCGTGGGCAAAAAAAAAAAAAGCAGACCAGTTACAGCAGCTAGGAAGGCAAAAACTCAGCCAAATTCTGTAAGCCGTGTTGTGTAAAAGAGCATCTCTGCAGAACATCATCTCCGAACACACATGAAACACACCGAACCCTGAAGTGAATGGCCCACAGAAGCGGAAGACCACCGCAGGTGCCACACCCATCAGCCAAGAACAGGGAGCTGAGGCTACAATGGGCAGCTGAAGATTGTAAAAACATTGTCTGGTCTAAAGAGCCTGAAGAATTTCTGCTGCAGCATGCAGACAATGCAAACAGAGATTCCACGGGGATGGAATTTGGCATAAATAACTGGAATACTTGGAACTGTTGTGCCTTGTGTCAGCAGTTCAGGCTGGTGTTGGTGGTGTAATGGTGTGGAAAATGTATTCTTGGCACACATTAGGCTCCTAATAGCCCCTAATTGTTGTTAAATGTCACAGCTTTTCTGAGTCCCATTGTTGACCATGTGCGTCACTTTACGGCCACCATCTTCCCACCTTCTCATGGCTACTTTCAGCAGGGTTACACCATGCACTAGTCATCTCAAGCTGGTTCCACAAACATGATAATGAATTCAGTATATGGACTCCAATGGCCTTTACAAGTTCCTTATCTTAATCCTGTATAACACCTATGGCATGTGATACACAGCAAAAAAATGCAATGTTAAATTAACACTGAGTGTTTATATTGGAGAAGCTGGATAAATTAACATGTTTTGCTGTATGGAATGACAAATTTTCAGCATTCATGTGCAGCCAGCAACATGGCCTGTGTAACGTCTCATATGTTGTATGTGTCCTTTTTTTGTGTGCATAATACAACAAACTGTAGTACGATGCCCAAGACAACTGCATTATGTTACCATGGCAAAATGGGCCAAAACCTCAAAAGAATATCTCCACCAATTTACTGAATCCATGCTATGGCAAGCATGCACAGGATAGCTATGAAAACCATAGAACTGAAGAGATATGAACCTATACAGAGCCTATATGAGAAAGCAGTCACAACACAAGCTGCAAAAACCAGAGCAGACCCTCACTATCCTCTTTCTTTCAAGTATGACTTGTAGCCCTCAGGTAGAAGATTAGAGCATTACAGTGCAAATCAAATTATGTGAAGCTGTCATTTGTCCCAACCTCAGTTAAGATGCTAAATCAAAAAGTATTTATGCATATGGGTTCAGATATGGATTCCAGACACTATGCATGCTAAGTGTAAACTGTATTCTTTAATAATATGGTATTGTTAAATGTTTCTTTATGGTATTATTAAATGTTTCTAATACGCTGTGCAATGTTTCATACATAGTATGTATCCTTCTCTGTATACATAATACAATAAACTGTAGCACAATGACAAAAGACAAATGACAGACAAATTTCCCTTCAGGGACAATAAAGTTTACCTTAACTTTAACCTTAATGTTATGAAGAATTCTGGCTTCTCTGGGACTGGTTACCAAGGGCTGAATGGATCTATGTAATAAAAAGGACAGAGAGTCTATAATTCAGTTTTTTATGTACGCCAGGCATATTTCTGTCATTTTTTTCAGACTACCTATCCTGGTTAAGGTCATGGGGAGGGGCACTGGATCCAATCCCAATCAACAGAGGGCACAAGGTAGAGTATACCCAGTACATGGTGCCAACTCATCACAGGGCATGTATACATACAGATATACACACACACACACACACACACACATACACACACACACACACACACACACAAGTTTCACACACTAGGGAGAACTAGTGCGAATTACTGGTTCACCTACACAGCATGTCTTTATTGTACATGGAAGAAAATGCATTCACAAGTAGTGAGAGAGCAAGGAAGCTTCACACACGCAGTGCCAAAAGTCTGTGTCAAACCCATAACTGCTAAGTGCGTGGAAACAGTGTCACCAGCTGTTTCAACAATAAGAAAACATATTATACCATGTAATTGAATTTCACTTGTTTAAAGGAGCCCATACATCTCCCATAACCCAACAACCTTGATATATCTGACAGAACAATGACCATCTGAACATCTAGCAGCATTAACCCTATTAGAAATACTATACATCACAGTGCATATTAAAGAATTCTCAGACCAATTTTAGCTAATGCATGATGCTGAGTTATACCAAAACAAAGCACTACAAGAATACAGCACAACAGAAAGTAGCAATTGAAAACGTGACTGGATGTTAATCACTTAACACAGTAGCGTGGAATTTTCTGGAACAATGGCAACAAATAAAGGTGACAGTGGTGCACGTGCCTGTGTTTGTGGTTGCGAGTGTGTTGGTGTGTGTGTGTGTGTGTGTGTGTGGACTGGCCGTTCACCTGCGAGCACAGCTGGATCACCCTGTCCTCCCTCAGGCTTGACCCACAGCTCGAGGGTGAATGCGGCGCGTGGCAACACCAGACCTGCAGCAGGATGGACCTTCAGCTGTTCTTTCTGACCTTTAAAATACATGGTGGTCATCCATTGGGGGGGCACAGGCACGTGGTCCGGGACATTAGTGCTCCACAGCTTCCCCTCATGAAACCCAGTATAGTAGCGGCTTTTTGCCAAATAGTCTATGGGCTGAAAGTCTGTGTACCCCTTGTCTGAGCCCAGTGTTCCATCAGGGTACACTTCCAACTTCTGCCCAGTACGGGTTCTGCTTAAGCTGCGAGGTATTCTTTTGCGGGCTGAGAGTTCATCATGAAGCCTCTGTCTGAGCGGTTGCTTTGGCTGGGGGTTTGACTCTCCCCGTCCCGATTCTGTTTGCTGTTCTCTCCCGTATTTAGTGTCAGGAAAACGCCAAGCAGAAAAAGGTGATATACGTGCCCCTGTGGTCTGAACATTTCTTACACGGATGTTCCGGGGACTAGGAATCCCATCTTGCAGTCGCTGGATAGACCTGTGGCCAGTGCCTGGACGGCAGCCTTGAGAACGCGTCTCTGTTTCTAAAGCAGGTCTCTGCTCTTGGTAAGAGTCTCTCAGTTTCGTGTGTCTCCCCATGAAAACCCCTAGGGCGTGCTGTCGAGTCACTGAGTGGGGCTGTCGAAGTCGACCATCAGACCCACACTGTTCATTTGCTAAGAAAACTCGTAGTCTGTCTGCTTTCTGTGCGATAGCACGTTTGTACCTTTGAACATGATTAAACTGAGCAGAATTTAGCAGCCATGTGTTCGCTGTTACTGCAACGACTACCAGTAGTCTAATATACATCATTGTATTTATTCTTAACGTAGTTATTGTTTTAATAACGTCTCATATAGGACCCTGCTAAGCTCAAGATTTTTTTTTACATTGTACTTTTTAACATGGTACATTAAACAGTATTATAAGAACACTTGTTTATTTATTTTTTTATTTCTTTATTCATTCATTTATTCATTCATATCAATCGCATCAGCTCGTTTTACGTAATTTAAAGTGATTCTGAAAATGAATTCTTAAGACAGGTGGTCACCACATACTTTAAAACACCATTATTGAGTCCGTTGCCTGTTATAAAATAGCAAAATCGCCTTGAATAATCGGTGTTGAGTTAATATAATATATTTCTTCAGTACAAGGCAGACTTCAATTATCAGTTAATGTAGTTTTAATCAAAATAAATATATACGGTTTATTCGTAAATATTTTACTGGTTCTGTATATAAAGCAAAATTCGTTGCCAGCGCACTTAAATTTACTGTGTTTATTTGAGCTTGCAACACAGTATAATAATAATAATAATAATAATAATAATAATAATAATAATAATAATACCACTTACTGCATTCGAGTAATTAAGAAATATGTCTGTCTTGTTTTTTTTTACCTTGTTTTTGCTTAGCCAAGAGAAACTAGATGTCCTCTTTAAAGTTTCCAAAGCGGTTTAAAGTTGTGTCCTTACTGTTTTTAATACTTTCGGTCAGGAGAAAAAAGGAAACCAAAGTATTACTTGCATGCATCTCATCGTTAAAGCACGTTGGGCGCGTAACTCGTAGAATTGCTAGAAGACCTCAAAGCGAACTTGCTCCTCTAGTAGGTGTGTAAACCCGTGTATACTGTACATCCCTCTTTTAACCACTGAGCGACAGCAATCAATAATTCAGCCATGGCTCGCCCACCCACTTTTGAATAGTCTACATCAAAACTATTTTTAACTGTTTGAACAGCTGACGCTCCAAACCGCTGCTCATCCAAAAGCAGTTGCCATACAGTCGCTAAAGTTGATTTTGGAAAACACATCTGTAATAAACTGCATTAGGAGCACCTGTCAAAGTGCACTAGCTCTCACAGTCCCCTGTTTAACGTTGTTAAACGTATCGAATTTTTGAGTGTTTATTAGCTCACAACGCGTTACTTTTTCGACATCGAACTTTATTGTCAAAATTAATATGGATAATAGTTTTTTACGCATATTTTTAAAATGTAATTTATTTTTATATTAAACGTTCTACAAATATATAGACTGGGATTGATTGTTTATATTATTTGCTTTATATGCTTTTAGTTTTTTATTTTTTTGGTAATTGGATTTTTTTTCCCTCGCTATTACTCATTTGCATTAGCCAGTTATTGGATTCTTAGAAACCAAGACACTTAAGGCATGTTTTCCTCGCACTCATCCCAACCTTAGCCCTGTGCAACTTTAAAACGTGTTAGTTCCATTGCCGTGCAGGATTTAGCGCATTGTTAAAATGTATGGCGTTTTTGAAACGATTTATATTGTCATTAATAAAAGTGGTATAACTGTTGTAACGGTATAGGTTTTGTTATAAATTTGGTAATAATGATTATTAGTAATAATGTTATATTGACATATAACGCATACCTGCAAATATTCTCTGAACTTTTACCTTTGTCAGGCTTTATATATGCTCCAATCATATTGTTGCTTTGTTCCATTCGTAATTTGCCTACAACTAATGACATCACAATTACAGCGTTTGTAATTTGACAATCACTGCCCTACAAATCAAAGATTATGTAATTGTTAAAAGCTTTCCAGCCATCAGAGAGCAAGAGGGTTTAACACAGTCAGCTTCCACCTTATTCTATATAAACAAGGGACATGTGTCAGGATATGGCAGCATTAGAGTTTCTTGTGGAAAGGAAAAATTGGCTCGAGGGGTTCAGATTTGATCATTGTAGTCTACAAAACATGTCTACAATATCACATGGTGAATATAAACTCAAGCCTTGTCTGCAAGGTATTATATGTCTTTGTAGTCTCTGTAAGTATCAAACCAGAATTTAACACTTCTGAGGACGTTACCCTCAGACTGTTTAGATTTCAAGTTGTGATTGTATTGGTATGCTGTACTCAAGAAGAGTCACGCTAAACCTAAAGGTCAATTAATTTATGTTTAAGTTTCTGTTCCTGTTGAACATATTGGCTTTTGTCTATTTGGGTTGAACTGTATATCCATGCAGCAAAAATTCTAAATTAAAAGAACTAAAAGAATTTGGCATCATTGGAGAATTTCATTTAAAAAAGAGAAAAAAGAAAAACTTGATCCTATTTTGGTATTCTTGGATTAGTGTCTTAAAAAGATTTTAAAGTGTTTTAATTAATTACATTCCAAAGTTATTCCAATCTTAATTAATTACATTCCAAAGTTATTCCAATGTTAAATTCATAGTGCCATGCATAAATACACAAATATTGCTCTGCATCCGTGATTCTCAGCTTTTCTTGCTTTATCTACTCCAAATTGCAACACATTTTTCCTCTGTTGTACGCCCTGATATTTTTTGTGCGCTTTGTAAATTTGTGAAGGTTTTTTTTTCCTCTTCAAAGGAAGTTGAAAGTACTTCTCAAAAACTATTTTACTGACAAATTTAATAATTCTGTAAAGTACCACCTGAGGTGCTGTTGAGCGCCCCTATTTGAAAAACACAGCTCTGTATAATTTCTCAACCGCGAGATTAAGTAAAAATTTTCTTTGCAGAAAATGCCTAAATTGCAATAAAGCAAATATATTCCTTTGCTTATTTAATTATTATTATTACTTTTTTAAGAAAAGTAGTTTCAAATAACTACCTATATTTGTAAGTATAGGTATCTCTGATATGAACTAAGATTTATCGATTATTTTAAAAGCAAACATAAAACATAGGACTCCTACGTAATTCATGTTATTAATTGTGAAAAGCAACTAAGATGATTCACACTGCATTTATTAAGTGATGCAAGATGACATCACAGCAAAAATGTTGCTTCGCTGTTTTGTACGGCTGTGGTGGGTTGGCGCCCCGCCCTGGGTGTCCCCTGCCCTGCGCCCTATGTGCTCTGGGATGGGCTCCAGGTTT
>JABJVR010047012.1:0-29430 GCA_025773905.1 Chitala chitala
AGGAACCAAAAACTCCGCAGTGTGGAGAAAAAAAACCTCTGGGGGCCCAAGGTTGAATGGCTGCCCAGCCCCTCCTACTACCTAAACAAAGCAAAAGCAGGAACATTAATCTTTATTATGCTAATTGTGCTTTTCAGTGTTAAATATGGAGGACTGATGAGAGCCGGACTGTGAGGTACATATGACAAACAGTCACTGACACAATTCAGGATCGCCTGTTTAATGTGTCCCTCATACATACAGAATATTTGCACCAGAATTCAGCTAATAAAAGGAAATTAATACATACATACATGTTATTGTTTATCATACCGTATTTCTCCTAATTAATGCGCCCTGGTGCATTACAAGCTACGTGCAGGGCGCATCTATTTGAGGTCGAAATGTGCAAATTGTGAAGTTTCTAAAACCTTTACAAGAAGTTCAAGTTTTTAAAACCCCTTAAAAACAAGATGTTACTAAAAGCCTAACGTTCGTCTACGTTCTTTAAAAAAATTGAAAAATTAAATTCCCATAAACTACAACTTCTAAAAATGAATAAAATTCTGTCATTATCAGAGTTTCCGTTAGGCATATTTGTCACATAATGCTTAAACGCGGGTGAAATATGGCGAGCAAAAAGTGATACACAGCTGTTTTTATGGTGAAGGTAATTACACTGGCTGCTAAAATTTTCAGTGTTCACCGTCCACAAGTTAATTGGTAAGAATAGTACAGATCTTGAAGACCTTATTATTGTACTCGATTAACTTCAATATTGGAGGAAATTCAAGGTGCATGTATTGTAAACCTACTGAAAATATAATCAGCTAATCAGATTTTTTATTGTCACTGTATACATATACATTGCACATACGTGTCACAATGAAATTTATCCTCTGCATTTAACCCATCCCCCTGGGGGGAGCAGTGGCAGCCATACATGGCGCCCGGGGGGACATGTCAGAACCTAACTTGCCGTGTTTTACGTGTGAATCCAGTGCAATGACAGCAAATCAATTTGGGATTCAGAAGCGGATTTTGTCTAAATAATGTAGCATTTTTGTGTTAATTAAATAATCTTTACCTGTACATTATAATGCACATTGACTTAAAATAACTGTTGAGACAATGAGTTCAGCAGCACGGTGGCGTGGTGATTAGCACTGTCGCTGCGCACCTCCAGGCCTAGGGTTCAATTCCCACCTTGGGTCTGTGTGTGTGGAGTTTGCATGTTCTCCCTGTGCTTGGTGGGTTTTCTCCGGGTGCTCTGGTTTCCTCCCACAGTCCAAAGACATGCAGGTTAGGTTGATTGGTGTGTCCAAATTGCCTGTTGTGTGTGTGCCCTGTGGTGGGTTGGCACCCTGCCCTGGGTGTCCCCTGTGCTGTATGTGCTCTGGGATGGGCTCCAGGTTTCCCCGCAACCCTCACCAGGAATAAGCGGTTAAGATAATGGATGGATAATGAATTCACTCCCAGAGGTTCACTAATTTTTGTTCTTTTGAAGAAGCTTTTCATATACATCTCAGGATCTCATCTCCTATACCCCCTCATTGACACCATATAGCTAAAGAACTCGATTGATGTTTCTCCAGTGAAAATTGTGACATTGAAAGTAATACAAGCACTAAATCCAAAAAGCACAAACGTTCAACAAGAAACAGAGACCTTTTGGAAAGGAAATTCCAAATTGAAATTCAGTTTTTCACCTTGAATTTACAGTGTATCTTTAGGGACAAAAGGATAAGGCTCATCATGAGCTTTTTCTCCTGTGTAGGTGTAACGTTTTCGTACACTGAGGAACAAAGGTAAGAGAGATTCTAATCGCAGAAGGGTTTATTTAAAGGAACAGCGGCTTTTACACACAACAGACAGGTCACAAAGATATATACATTTGTACAGGCTTCTACAACTGGTTACAAACCATTATAACAAGCGGCAAAGGACTGAGGGGTTTAAATAGGAAGAGTAAGCGAAGATGTGAATTATCAGGTCGTAATAAGGAATGTGCTCGAGAGGGATAAATGGAACAGTGGGGACACCTAGTGGAAAAAAATAGGTGTGACAAACACAAGTTGTGACAGTAGGCTCACCATAGTCCTTGAATAAGCACTGCATTCTGTGAGCTCAGCTTCTCAGCACTCAAATTCAGTAAAAAACATGTTCTCACAGTATCAACAAGTGACAGGCATAGCAAGTGAGCTGTTCTAAGCATCGAGACCAGAAATACCAACTCTCTTGACAAGTTCGTTGAATAATGTCATTAAATCTCTCTAGTCATCATCAGACCAGAAAAATTAAATTGTTTTAAAAATGCAAGGTGCTTCTTTAAAATGTACTGTCCTTTGGTGATTGTGAAGTATTCTGCATTTACACCACTTTTTAAATCTGCATTAGAACTGTAATATTGTGCAATATCCCTGTAGTCTGCTTTTTGCAGTCTCATTATTCTACATTTATCTCTATCAATTCTTACTGTTTATGTCTATTATTATGCTCATTGACAGCTGCTGTAAGCCTAAACAAATTCCTAGTGTGTATTCATACCTGGCCGAACAAACTGATTCTAATTCTTTATTCATTTTAAAATGTTTGATAATTGTTTATAAATAAGTCTGAGCTGTGAGTATATGTATATGTACATCGTTAAGGTAATTGACATTGTGATAGAAGGTTATAATTAAAAAGTAGCATATAAGAAGTAATTGCTGTAATAAATCCCATCTTGCATGTATTTTTTTACCTGTTGTGTACATTTATGATCAGCAGAGGGCACGAACGAGCATTAACTATATCTAACAAGAGGTAGGTTTAATCTTCACAACAATCATCACAATTCATTCATACAAACAGCTGTCCACATATACAGGTATCAAATAACGGTATTCATAACAAATGTACAATTTCAATATTATATATAAATTATAAAAATAAAGCATTAAACCTTTGTGTACTTACATTAATAAACATTTTTATTTTCAATGGTAATTATTGGAGAAGGTAACACCGGATTTTTTTTTTAGACTTATTATAGTTTAACACTGTTGGCTTTAGATATAAATATTATTGTTTTAAAAGATCTGTTTTGTACAATTTAATAACAATTTAACAAATGCTTTAAAAAGGATTCCATGTGTTTATAGTCTCCGATACTGTATAACATAGGCAGCATCCTACCAACCCAAGACAAACAGGACACACATGCATTTACATCCAGCTAGCATTTAGGGGAAGGACTAGGTGAGCACATCACAAAGTCCAGTAAACGTATCAGTCGGCTCTGCTCAGGCATGTACATGAACAAGGTCTTGTGGAAAAGGCTGCTTTAGTTCCTTCAACATGGTTTTCACAGGAGCCCTAGACTATCTTGGCCTGGTGGCTCAATGGGTGAAACATCAGTCCGGCATGCTAAAGTTTCCTGGTTTGAATCCCAGGTCAGCCACCAGGTGTGTTCTTGAGCAAGACACCCTGTGTTAGCTCACCGTAACACGCATGTGAAATATTGTAAGTCACTTTGGATAAAAGCATCTGCTGAATGAATAAATTACTATCAATTAGCATAGAACTGGTGCTAGCTGTGCCCTGCTTCCTATAAATTGGGAAATTTTAATTCTGCTCCATTTTACTGTGAAATGCATTCTTTTAACGTTAATGATAAAATTGTGTTTTAATTATTAAAACACTTAGACCATATGCAGGTAGGGATTTCAGCCTTTCCTGACTGTGACATAAATCCATCAGACAGGTTCATTCTTCACACCAAGATAAGCCAACCATCCATCTCTCTGCCCAGACCAGAGAGCAGAGGCTCACTTAAGAGCTTCTTTTTCTTTTGTAAGAGCTCATTGACATCCCACACGTACCTCCCCTTCTGCTGGTAGTAACCAACACTAGAGGGAGACCTGCTCTCTGTTGCCATGGAGTTCACAGTAACGACAGAAGGCTGCATGCTCCAGGCAGGTGAGGACAGGTCCATCTTACCAGCAGGTTCCAGTGGTGGAAAATGGATCAGTAACTGATCTGATGAATTAGTCCTTTCTGATAAAACACTCAGGATTCAGAGACAAATTGAGCTCTCCCCAGTCACACAGAAAGTTCTGCTCTGATTACTTTCATCTTTGTAGCTCTGATTTTAACTGTCAGAGGAATGTATTCATAGAACCAGCGTGCATGCTGGTCTGTGGGGGTCAAAGGTGAGCCACACCATATTTGCTGTCCTGGTCAGGTCTCTGTTCAGCACTAAGAAGGACAAAGAGCTGGTGATTTGTAACCAAGTCAGTGACGGTGTGTGTGTTCCCTTTTTAAAAGGAACAAAACTCACTCCAGGTTTTGAAGAAAGTTTTCAGTAATTCAGAACCATTTTTAATCTTGTTTTGCGGACAGTGCGATCTCTGAGTTACGCCAGTACAAACTGCATAGTTATGGATACATCTAACAGCTTGTACCCTGTCCAGACCACATAATCGTTTTTTTTCTTGATGCGTGTGTACCCACATGATCAAACACCACTCGTCGTCAAAATCGCTGCAATTCAGTAACTGCACCCTGCTGTAAATTTGTGCATAATTTCATTGAAAATATGAACATGGTGCCATGTGTAATCTTGCTGTTGGGTCTAACCTAACTGGTTTATTTTTTACTTATTGCCATTGGTGGAACTACTGAATCAAAAACACCAGGGTAGAAAGTCAAGCCGGCTGGAGCAGCGTGTTTGTGAAAATAAGAATAACCAAGATGATTAAACGCACACTGAAAGAAAAGGAGATTGTAACAAACGAAAAAGCACGTCACCCATGAACAAGCCGAAAACTTAGCTGATGAGCCACAGACCGAAGTTAATCGGTGTTTTGTCTACGCCCCGTAGGAGTGACGTCACGATGACTGGAGTCGACCTGCCGCTACCAGCGGCTTTGGCTATAATATTCGTAGTCAAGAGGCCCATTAGCTCTAAGAGTAAAGGAAGTGGTCCTGTATCACAGCGGTAAAGTCCTCAGACTGGTATGCTGGTGACCGGGGTTATAATGGTCTGGTCTAATGGAAAGCACTGGATACCTACATGCATTTGGGCTGCTCTCATTACCTACCTGTCCTGTGTACATTTATTTCAAATCAGAACTATTTTGGAAACGTAATTTTGACTCAAAATTCTTCCGTTTCGACCATATTTACTTACGTATTGTGCGCTTAATTTGTCTCCTGAGAACAGCAGAGTGTGGGAACCCACTGCTACCAGAAGAGGGTGCTCTCGATTCACTGCGCTTCAAATGATCGTTTATCAATAACCTGACATTGATTCTTACTGATTGAATCAGTGGTGCAACCACCAGCAATGCGTTCTGCAGTGTTTTCCACAACCTTATTCTTTGTTTGTTTTATTATGTTGATAAGTACTGAAATATATATATTTTTTATTTCTCATTATTTATTTATGTTTACTTTTTTTCTACAGAGTCTGAAATTGTCGTAAATTCTCAGGCTGCCTACACGTGTTACAAGATGGTACTTTGTAACATCGGCAGAAGCCGACGGGGATAGCACACCGTGTGTGGATGAGGCTGCAGAGGGGAGAATACAGCCATCAGGACAGAGATTTGGGTGCAAAAGTGATTATATTTACAAGTGACTCAAGTGACTATTTACAGAGGGGTTAACAGACACACAAACAAACCATTGTACATAAACGAGGTAATCATACAAAAACCAGAAGGGAAAATGGGGACAAAAATGAAGCCAAAGCAAAAAACATTCATTCATTGTCTTAACCGCTTAGTCCTGGTGAGGGTCACAGGGAAGCCTGGAGCCCATCCCAGCACACATAGGGCGCAGGGCAGGGGACACCCAGGGCGGGGCGCCAACCCACCACAGGGCACACACACAATGGGCAATTTGGACACACCAATCAACCTAACCTACATGTCTTAGAACTGTGGGAAGAAACCGGAACACCAGAAGGAAAGCCCCAAAAGCATGAAGACAACTTGCAAACTTCTCACACACACACACACACACTGTGCCTCTCTGACAGTGGTAAATATATTAATGCAGCATGTTAGCCACCACAAGGCCATTCAATGTGCTGTAAAGAAAATAACAAAAATACACTATATATTATACATAATATCACAATATTAAAAAAATTTTAAAATACAAATTAAATCCAGGAAACCTAGTTAAAAGCTTTAAAAAATAAGGCAGTTTCAAATTCCTTTTTAAAATTCACTAAGGTTGGGGCAGATCTAATATCCACAAGAAGCTGGTTCCAGCAAGGGGGCTGCACAATAAGCAAATGCACTTTCACCATGTTTAATTCAAACTCTGTGGACCAATAACTGGCTGATTTTAGAGACCTACTAGAATTGTATTCATCTAACATCTCAGGGATATATTTGGTACCCAAACCATTTAGTGATATACACTACCACCTTAAAATCAATTTATATATAACTAGAAGCCAGTGCAAACATCAGATCCAAAAGTAATATGATCCAAAACTCCTTCTAATTAGCAGAACTAGCTATTTAAGCCATATACTTTGCTGACACAGGTGTTAAATTGCACGTAGTGCCATGTAATCTCCATAGAAAAACAACGAAATGTGACATTTAACAGCAGAGGTCTCAGTAGCTTTCAACGTACCACCACTACAGGCTGCTTCCTTTCCAAGAAGTCTGCTGGCCAAATTTCTGTAGTAACTCAGCTGCCCCACTGAACTGTCAGTGACATTATTGTGAAGTGGAAATGTTGAGGAAGTGTGCTTCCTAAAGTGGAAGAAGGAAATGTTGACGAAGTGTGTTTCCTAAAGTGGAAGAAGGAAATGTTGAGGAAGTGTGTTTCCTAAAGTGGAAGTGTAAATGCTGAGGAAGTGTGCGTCCTAAAGTGAAAGTGGAAATGTTTAGGAGCAAAAACAGTTCAGCTGTGAGTAGAGCAGGACTAGTTTACTATATATTTTATTATGTTTAAAAAAAAAAAACGTCTTACCTCAGCTCTATCCATCAGTAATATGTACTTCCAAAACTGTCACAAGCAACATGAGCACAACTGTTTGTGGGAGCTAAAAGCACTATGGATTCCATCACTGCGTGTCCACACACAAGCTCAGGATGGCCAAGTGCACTGCCAGGCATCAGCGTGTGGAGGTGCTCACTACAAACTCACTGCCTTTGAACTCTGGAACAGTGTAAACATATTCTCTGGAGTGACGAATCACACGTCACCGTCTGGCAGTCCAACTGATGAGTCCAGGATTCGCAGACAGTCAGAGAATGCTAACATGATGGAGATAAATTGGAGCATTGTGCAAGCCAGTCCAAGGCATCGGTGCCTTACCTCACAAATATGTATTTTATGTATGTAAATATGTATTTTAATTACACTTTTTTTGTTATTTTTATTATTCGAGAGTAATTTGTCATTTCTTTAAAACTGTTATTGTGATCTTACACAAGGGCAGTACAGACCAACTTACACGTTCTATTCTGATTGACTGATACCACAATAAATATTCATATGTATTAAAAACCTTCCAGTTATCCATCCCTCGCTCTACATTTACTTGCCATTGGATGAAGTATCAGAATATACTTACCAGTATATCCCATTATATATATGTCTGTTGAGTAGTGCTGGGACTGCACACCTGCTGGGCTCAAATCTGGCTCTTGGCGCTGTGCGTGTGGAGTTTGCATGTTCTCATTAGCAGTGCAATATTATTTTCATTTTCCATTAATATATTAAAGTTAAACTGGTGACTACTCCATACAGTGTGTAATAAGCGTGCCGTTAGTGTGAGTGAATTTTAAACGTGCTATAACGGTTAAAGTAAAAGATAGAAGAAATAGGCAGGAGTTCAAAAGTACCATAGAATGTTCATGTAGAATGTACATCTTGGCGGGATAGATGCAGTCAGATGTTAATGTGCCTTATCATTGGTTAAGATGCATCGTTACCATGGAGATGACTATAAAACTGTGTGGAGCCTTGCCTCGTTCTGCATTTGTTGTTCACAACTTTTCGTTGGAGATGTATGCTCATGAGCTGCAACTCAAAGCAATATTTTCAAAGATGTGTCTTGTTTATTGTGTTTTATTAATAATCTACTGATTATCAACTGTATTATGGTGTTAATTAAATAATTCGTTTATTTATGGTAAGTATTTTCACAGGGATTTGTGGATCCCACATCTTTGAGAGATAGGAAAGGGAAAAGGTAAGAAACTTTACACACCCCTACAATATTAGTGTTTGGCTGTATGGACAGCTAATAAAAATTACAAGTTCGTTTGACTTTTACATGGAATCGTACTTTAAAATGATGAAGTATGCACTTAGATACAGTAAAATGTAACTGATGGCACTGAGAGCAGTTTACATTTTCTGGGTGAGCTTTTTACAGTGCAGGTCAGTCTTTCCCAGTCTGTCCAGGTTTACCTAAGCTTGGGACCGGCATGTAAAGTTCACATTGCTGGGCTTAAGTTGTCCACGTAACCGTTTTTGGGAGATTTGATATTGGAATATTTATGACTTACGTGTTTGTGATGTTCCAACAAAGGCATGGAAGCAAGGGTAGAGTCAAATGTTTAATATAAGGAACAGGGCACTGGTACATAGACTTCAGGAAGAACATGGTCAATCACAGGTATCATACAAGGCCAACAGATCTAAAGCAAACACAGTTGTTACTTACAACAACTATCAAAGGACTAAGACAAACACAAGGTTTAAATAAGGAACAAAGAACAAGAAGCAGGTGACCACACTGATGACTAACAAGAAACACGAAACAGGTCTAGAAGACACTAACGAGAAACTAATTACCAGGGAAAGACAGGAGGAAGGCTGACATCTGATGGACACAAGGATCATATCGGGTAGGCCGTGACAGTATCCTCCCCTCCAAGGCCGCTCCTGAGGCTGTACCACCAACAATCCTGAGGAGAGGGAGGGCAAGGAAGACTGAAGAAGCAAAGAGAAGCGAGAGACCAGGGAAAGGACAGGATCATCAACAGCGAGGAAACAAAGACAGCAAGGAGCCAGAAGAGACAAACAGGGAGGACAAGACATGAAGCTGGCCAAGGGCGTGGGCAACGACGAGGGCAGGAACAGGAGGAGCCAGGGACGGGAGACCAGGCGACGAGGAAGACCAAGGACACCAGGGAGGACCAGACGGGCAGCCCACCAGGAACAGGACCTTAGAGGGAAGGAAAAAGACCAGAAACAGGACGAGCAAGCAAGGGGGGAACACCGGGCAATGGGGCAGGCAAACGGGACGGGACGGCCTGAGGAGGGACCAACGGGGCAAGGGGGTGCATTGGAGGGACAGACAAAAGGACGGGACGGAACGTGGGCAGCCCCGGCAGATCAGGTGGAACGACTGCCGGAGCAGACAGAAGGTGATGTGAGGATGACGAAGGATGAGGGGACAATGACCGAGGGGACCGTGAGGGCGACTGAGGACCAGGTGATGGCGATAACGGGAGATGGGAGGGCAAGGGAGGACAAGGCAAGGGGGACGAGCAATGAGGAGGGGGTGAGGGAGCACAAAGCACGGGGGACGGAGCTGCAGGTGGAGAACCTCCAGTGGAGTGCGGAGGAGGTCCGGAGGACTGCGCTGGAGCTGGAGTCGAGGACAAGGGAGGCTGACTGGCGCATGGAGAAGACCGAGCGGAGGACAAGGATGGACGAGGGGAGCACGACGGAGGTGGAGGGAACAGCGAAGCACAACAGGACAGAGAACCAGGGGAGGGAGGCTGGGGGCCAGAAGTGGGAAATAGCCACGAACCTGCTCCACACGATAATGCGCAAGTGAGACATGCTGGTGAGGATACCAGGGGGGTTGGGGAGGTAACATGGATGGGTGTGGTGAAGGGCATGGGGCACGAGACAGAGGGAAGTGTGACAAGGGGTTTCGAGAGGGCTGGTGACGGGGCAGATGGGACTGGGGCTGGCGATGGGGCAAATGGGACAGGGGCTGATGACGGTGCAGACGGGACTGGGGCCAGCGAGGACAGGGCCTGGACCGGCGAGACCTGGGCTGGCGAGACCAGGGACGAGACTTGGGGCACCAGGGACAAGACTTGGAGTGATGCTTAAGGAGGTGGGGCTGGAGCCTAGGAGGAAGCATGGGCTGGAGCCTGGGACACTATCACAGGAGTTTACTGGGTCTGTACCGAGGTACTGCGAAAAACTGAGGGACGGTACGTCTGTGTTGCACACTTTGCCGTGAAGATTTGTGACAGCCCTGGAGGACCAGTCTGTTGGGCACACGAAACATGTGCTGGAGAACTGGGCGTTTGCGTGGTTGCTGTCACCAGATGGGGGCGCCACTGGGTTTGTATGGCTCTGGTGACTCAGGCTTCAAAGTGTCATGGGCCTTCATGGAACGGTTCTTAGGTAGTTTCATTCTTATCTCACAAACTGATACTATTATGTTCAAATGTCGACTGACAACACACCCTCATCCATGTCTCCACTTAGATGTGGAGTACCACAGGGATCTGTGCTAGGCCTGGTACTCTTCTCCATCTACATGCTACCTTTAGGTAACATTATGCGTCAGTATTATCTCAATTAACATACTTACACTGATGACACTCAGGTATCCCTTGTGTTAACACCTTAGTTAAAATGTCTCAAAGACATTGAAACATGGATGAACACAAACTAACACTAAACACAGATAAAACTGCTTGATCGGGGGTTATGATCTTGCTAGGAGCACTTTCAGGTCACCCCTCAATGCTGCTGACCTCTGTTTCTCTATTAGCGACTCACTGCTTAATTTAGGCATCATTCTAGACTCAAAACTCACCTTTGTGTTATGCCCAGCCCCTGTAGTGCTGCTGTTTCTTCTTTTTAACATTCATATTCTTGTCACACTTGAGGTTTCTTAGCTAATTCTATTGTCACGATCACCTGTGTCCCGTTACCCACTGCTCTTCTATTTAAACCCTTTCCTGTGTTTAATCCAGTGCCAGTTGTTGAGATTTGATACTTGGTAAGATTGTGTGAGCTCTCTGTTGTTCCTTGGCTCTGTTATCATGGTTTTCAGCATTGTTCCTTAAGTCTATGTACCTGCACCGTTTGTTCCATTAAACCCCTTTGCCCATTAGACTCAAACCTTGCCTCCATTTTCCCAAATCATTACACTTTGGCTGTCATTTTAATGCCGTTTCACAAGTATGCTTCCTGCCACTGAGAAATATTGTTAGGCTGTGCCGTTTTCTTACTGCAGAAGATACTGAGAAAATTGTGCATGCTTTTGTGTATAGGCGATTAGACTGCTGTAATGCTTTACTGTCTGGAAGTACAAACTTCACACTAAACACACTGCAGTGCATCCAAAATACAGCTGCTAGAATTATCACTAGGCACCAGAACATCTAACAGAGTTGATTAATACATATACTCAATTGTTCCCTTCAATCGCAGAATGCAGGCCTTCTTATTGTTCCACGCATACATAAAAGTATTGGTACTAGTGCTTTTAGTTACAGAGCCCCTAGTCTATGGAATAGTTTACTTTGATACGTATGGGATGCCGAATTTGTCTCAGTCTTTAAATCCCGACTGAAGACCTACTTTTTTGATTTAGCCTTCCCACAACAGTTTCCATAGCTCACGGTAATTACTACTGCTGGCGCATGCTGTACATGCCAATATAACTAATATTTTGCTATGGGGCTGCTAGTGTTCGTATTGTTTACTAACCCCTCTCTAAAATCTCTCCTTGTGCATGTGGTTACCTGGTGCCTGCCTGGGCACCATTTGAATGGGATGCCTTCGTAGAGCGGCTGACTCCTAATGTGTCCCCTTGGACGAAGCTCCGCCTGAGGGGCACCGATGGCCAATGAGTGCGGCTTCAGTACCAGGAGTAAAGGAGGACTGAATTGTGTTATTTATACCATATTACTAGTACCAATCAAACTCTCAATAAGTACCACTATAGTTTTTGGTTCCTCTCCTCTGTTGTTGTCTGGCTTCATGCATTTGTATTAATTCTTATATTTTATTCTTCAATATCTGCAATTTCTTGTGTAAAGCGCTTTATGACACATTGTTGTGAAAGGTGCTATCTAAAAATAAATTGAATTGAATTGAATAATCATGATTTTTTTTGGATCAAGCATATTCCAATCCTACTAAAATGTTTTGAATAGCACATAATGAAGGTCTGATCCAGATCCAAACCAGGACTGGATTACGTGATCTAATCTTGCTTCCTTATCTGTTTTTACGTTTGAGAAACCCATTTTCAAGATTTGATCCAATCCGAAAACAAAAATCCAATCAAATTACATTTGAACAACTGGGCCCTGGAGTTTGTGTCAAAAGGTCTGTGCCGATCTAACTTTTAGGAAGGAGCAGAACCTCACCTGTTGGGGCTACCACGCAGTGAAGGAGAGGTGGCAAGGCCACCATTTTCTTAACGTGACACTGTTTTACCCACAACGGTAAATGCAGCACTTTTGTGGGACACGGTCCAGTACTACACTACAAGTTTTACATCACAAATGTTCAGTCATTTTGGGTGTCGAAGGGTCACTTTAAATTCATCATTATTATCAGACACAGCCACTTTGCTTTAAACGTAAAGTCGAGATTACGTGTGCCATTGGATTAAAAAAGATGTTCTAAAATCAATTTTGTTGTATTGTATTTATGTATCTTTTAAAATTATGTCTATTTTATTATTGTTGTATCTTAATTATTATTGTAAATAAAATTTGTGTTTAAACATTTGCCAGGATGACGAGAGATGAATACCCAGTCATGAATTCACTCTGGAGAGATCTTTCTGACCAGTTAAAAAAAAAAAAATCCATTCCAGCCACCTGTGAGGGAGTATTCTCCAAAGCAGGAGAGATTTTGAGTAAGAGAAGAAACTGTCTCAGTCCAAACACTGTTGAACATTTTTATTAGTAAAAATACCTCATCTTTACCCACCCAATTGTTATGATTCCACACACACAAAGTCAGTTTAGGGCACAAGGCTGGGTACATCTTGCAAAGGACACCATCCCATTGCAGGGCATGCGCGCACACACACACACACACACACAAACAAAAAAATATGGTAAATTCAAGGGTGTCTAATCCACCTAACAAGTATGTCTTTTAGCTGTTGGAAGATACCACAGAAAACCCACACATCCATGGGGAGACTATGCAAACTTCACATACATTTTTTTAAAACATAGTGCTGAGAGGCACATTCAAACCCACGACTCTTGAGGTGTGTGGCAACAGTACTGCTGAGCCACCATGCTGCCCCTACTGATACATCTTAATAAAAATAATAAAACATAATAATAAATAATAGCTACTATTAATAATAATATCTGATATCGGTGCCATAAATTACATGTCAACATTCTGGGGGCACACTACTCATGGCATTTGATCCAGTATATGATTAAAGTAACCAGGATACAGTGGGGATAACAATCATCTCGACCCATCCCCTCTGTCCCCCAAATCTATGTCTTTGTTTCATAGTCTAAACGTATTTAACAATGTTTGCATGATATTGTATTATTCTCTTTATACAATGCTAATATGAAAACATCAACGATAACGCATATTTTTGAGCGTTTCTGCAGTGCATCATGTTTACAATGTTGCAGTGCCTTTATTTAGCTGCAGCTGGCCACTTGTTGTCGTGTTGATGTAATGTTTTGAATATTTCATAAAATCAAATCTTTTCCCAAATCAGTTGTTTCAAATATTTTGATCTCTCAAAATAGTCATGAGGACGTTCAACAGAAACTAATTCATGAAACACACATGATTTTATTTTTATCAATTATCTCCCAGTATAAAATACTTCACATCCTTTGTCTACATGGTGGCTGAGTTGCTGAGACGGGTAACTGTCACACCTACAAAGATGACATTGGGTGTTTTTTAATACTGTCACAACAACAACCTCCCTCAATGTTGCCAACAGAGGTTGGCTGCACTCTAGGAAAAAGATCATAGACCGCCACCCCATCTACATCAGTGAACTGGCAGCAGAGATGGCCTGTGACTTTAAAGGCGCTTTCCCTCTGGCCTAGTGCTATATATTGGGGTCATCTTCTACTACACTGAACTGTACAGTACCGAACCATGTCCAACAGGTCCTGCTGAGGAACAAGGTTAAAGCATGTTGGACTGCGCCCTCAAGTTTGCTCCATGATGTTACAGTGATGTTATTAGCTATGGTGGTTCTTTGCTGAACTGCAGGCATCATTTTTAATTTCTAAGTGAATCCAGTGTCATTAATGGTTGTGTTCTGAAATAAAATGAAATGTGGTAAGCTATAAAAATTGATGGGTTGTAACAGCACTATTTTGTTAGGAGTGTGCAGGGATTTTTAGTGTCAGGAGATGCATGAGGAGAGATGTAGAAAGGTCAGTGATACAGTGGCAGTGAAAAAGTGCAATAGGTTCCTTGACATTTATGATACAGCCTGGACACTACAGGACAAGTTAGAGAATCAATAAAAAAGGCACAACAGTGCTCATAGTTTTTCAGACAACAGAGACAATTTGGACAGTGCAAGAACATTCTCAGCACAGTCTACAGGTGTGCAATTGAAGGTATTCTCATGTGTGGCATTATACTAGGATTTAGAAACAAGCCAGAACCTAAGTAGAAAGACTTGGAAAGAATTAGGTCAGCCCACTGAGTTACTGGTGCACAGTTCCCTCCTATTACCAATAACTTACAAACAGGATGTCTCAGAAAGGCAGTTAACACATAAAGGCCAACAGACTGTCCCATACCGTCTGAGAAGCATAATGGCAGCATTAAAACAAAGATATGTAGACTGAGCAACAGATAACTTCCCCAAGTTACCAGGCTACTCAATAGTAGAACAAAGACTCTCAGCAACAATGTTCAACTCACTTTGATGATCACTTTGTGTTTGAAGACACATCACCCATATGTGTTCAGCTAAAGTGCTGGTGTTATAAATCATTATGCCGTGCATTTGCCCAGCTCCTGTTCCACTACCTGATTTCTGTACATCTTTTTGCACGTCAACACATCTGAAGGTGAAGGTGATTCTGAATCTAAATGGAAAGAAATGTTGTGATGGATTCATGATTTGCTGATAACACAACACTTCACAAATAATATTTCATTAAGAAAAAATCAAATTTCAACTTACAATGGGCACGTTTTACTTTACAATTGTAACGATGACATTACGACAGTTTAATGCATTGGAATACTGATTAATAACTTCATTATTAAAATCAAATCAAACTTTATTTATATTGCACCTAACATCAACTACAAAATTGAACCTAGGTGCTATGTAATTCATCAATCAGTCGTTTTCACAAACTGCATATCCACTTATCCAGTGGAAGGAAAAGGGAGTCTGAGACTTTATAAGTGCAAAGCAAAATATAGCCTGGATAGATCATTATGTCGCACACACACACGCACACACAAATTTAATAAGTTTAAAAGCAAAGTCTTAATCAGGCACTCAATACATGATAAAATATAGTATCTTTATCAAACATTTATTTAGACCAATCAACTGAAAGCCTTTGATATCAGGTCTCTGCTGAATGACATCAATGATATGACATTAAAGTGTTTTTTAAAATATTATGCTGTGATCTTCTTATCATTTTCTCATATCTGAATAAATAAACCTTCCATAATACTGCTAATCAAACTGGCTCACATGAACAAAACCAATACCAGCAGTTTAACAAAGGGTGTAAATCCAGATAATCGCAGAGCAGTATTGTCTTAACGAGATTAAACAGTCATACACAGCTTACCCAAGGCCTTTATGGGTGTAACAGGCAGTAAACACAATCACATATTTAACCACAATAAAATAATTCATACATCAGTAGAAATTAGCATGTGCAGAAAATCCAGCAGAAAAAGCAAGTATGAGTTTTTCTGCTTTCATACATTTTACAGATTTTTCTTTATATCGATTTGAGAACCTAAAACAGTTTGTATTGGTGGTATCTCCTTGATGCAGTCCTGCACACAGTACCAGTGGAAGGGGATATGGAAGCAGTCCCATCACAGGAGTGACAAGGAATTAAAAGATTAAAAATATAACAAAACATGAAAATGTTAAGAAGCAACATCAGTAAGTCTCTGTCATGCACTTTAAGTTCTTATTAAAAATGAATAAAGTTTTTTGAGAATTTCTGGATTGACACAGTGATTACAGAAAAAAGTCACTAATGTTTGATATTAAGGTTCAATTAAACGCCGAAATAGTCTGAAACAGAAGCACGTGCCAGTGTGATGCACGTTCCTCCAGTACCACTGAGAACCCCTGCTCTAGGTAACTCATAAAATATAGCTGAGAAACTACTTTCATATGATCACATGAAACAATCTCATATAAATTTATAGGTATTAATACAAATTTACATTTTTGTTCTTTGTAATAAAATAACGATTTTAATACTGATTGTTAAAAACCGAGATTGACATAAAAAATGTTATTTTACTTTTACTTTTTTGTGTTTTAAAATATTTAACTTAGAAAAATTAATGAATGGAAATGAATTATGTTTTCACTTCATCAGTCATTGGACAGAACTCTACTGTTTGATATCTTATTTATTTAATCATATACTATATCCTAATTATTATTCCATATATTAAAATATAGAAGAAAGCATTTAATGTTAGGAAAGGTGTTCTACTGTTCCCATGGATTCCTATAAGCATTAATTGTCTTTTTAACAGCTATATTTTAGCTCACAGTTATGAATAAACAGGAAAAACTAGTGCTTCTGTTATTGATATTCAATTAATATCAATGACCACATCTTGCTTATATTTAAAGCACAATCTAAAAGTTTTTACCAACTTTAAAAAGTTGTGACATATTTAAAACATTTTTGAGTATTTTTTTGCGGTAACATCATTGTTAGAGTTTTCCCTACATAAACACTTGTACACATTAAGCTGTACACACATTAATTAGCACAGACCAGCCTTGTCAGTGTTGTTCTTGTTACTCACTGTTTGGGCCCACCTCCTGTTCACTGTGGTTGGTTGTCTGGTAGCAAGACTTCCACTGAGAAGCTGACCTTCTTGGACTGCAGAATGCTATACGTGTTGTCAAATCGCAGCACATCTGTAAACAGATAAATTCCTCAGTTTGCATCTGTAAACTTAACAAAGTTCCATTTAAGCAACATGGCTTTTCCCTGAAATTGAGTGGAATGTTTTTATGTCAAATTTTTCCTGAAGTATCTCACACAAGACCCTGTGGTAATTATGAAAAATAGCAGGTTGCATGTTTAACTTATCTATGAAAAAAAGACAAAGTGTGCCCTCTTGCCCCAGCCGTGCCCCTTCACTCACAGACACCTGGCTGAGCACAGGTTAAGGAGCCGTCTTCAGGTACCAGGTGGGCATTGTAGCGTTGAGTGGGCAACACCTCCTGCATTTCACCCGCTCGCTGTCTTTCACCTGTCTTGGTCTTCATGAATACCCCAAAGCCAATGTCCGCACCATCACTCACAAACTGCCACCTGCACAGGCAAAGACCACAGATAAAGTGAGTCTAATCCCAATTTTTAGTGCACACTCACTCAGCCAAGGCTGCCATGATCCCAAGAGGCACTGTGAGCAGGGTAGGGTGTGTCCTCCCCGTATGACTCCATCCCATTTCACAGCAGAACACCGCAGGGTTCAGCTGGGCAAGCTACCTCACACTCCATGCAGGAGTGTCTCTGGCAAAGAGCCGCTCACCGCAGCACGCAGCCTGGGGAGGTGACGTCATACTCCAGCTGGTGGGACGACCCACGGCTGATCGTGACAGTCTGCTCATATTGCACTTTGATGGAGTCTTGCTTGTAGTATGACTTCGGTACAACACCGCCATAACTGATCTGAAATCATACGGTCACTATCAGGAATACTGAGTACCAGACCTGCAGAGCAGTCCGTTCGTAAGAATAAACTGAGCTATAAAAGTTAATTTTCATTAAAAATACATAAAATATAATAGGTTTCATTATTACTCTGCCTGTAATGTAGATAAAGAATTGTGCAATACGTTTTCTGTCATTTCTTAAAGCAAAGTTTAAATAAATGATATGCAAAGGTGGGAGCTACTGTCAAGGTCAGCTAACACACAACATTCGTGAGCAGGCATGCAGCTGTGTAACATGTTCCCTTCCAGAACTCCTACAACATGCAGGTAAAACTACAGCTAATACATGCTACTGAGGAACAAACTTTATGTAATCTCTTGTAATTCAATAAGGCCTAAATTTTTAGTACTTGATGTCTAAAAGTTTATAAAAGTAATTTTAGTGTGTATTAGCATTCCTCAGATTTGTGATATCACATATTTGTGATATATTTGTGTGCCTGGAATTTTTCTGTAGTCTAACACTGGCTAGCCTTTACCTGGAAATTCTGTTTTTTGGGATGGGGGGGGGTTCTAACATCCATTTCTGTTGACACGGTGGACAGTCTCATAAGAACAAATAACTGAAAATTATCAGAATTACCAAATTACCAAAACAGCAAGAAACGTCAGGTTGTACTCAAAAATTCCAACTCCCACTGAGGACAGCAGAAAACAAGTGACTTTTCTGAAAGTGGTGTTTAAGTAAGTCACATACATCTGCAGTGAGTCAAAGCAAAGAGTCATGTTCAGAAGGACCTTTTACATCTATCCTCTAGTTTACTGTGCTTCAATTCCATAGAATGCTTTACTTCCTTATGCTCATAAATGGTAAATCTGGATTACCAGAAATGCAGTTTTTTAAGATTTCAGGACAAGAATGGATGTTATTAGCAGTGGAGAAGTCAGATGAAGGAAAAGGGAACTGCAGTTAGCGCTGTGCTTGTCTTCCAATAAGACTTGTTGCTGAGGGGATAATTAGCATGTTCCCAACAGCAGCAGTGTGTACAGTTCTAGTATACCTCCCCCCCGTGACATGTTTGGTAACCCATGTTGTAACCTTCCCCTACTCTCCCCGTCTTGGTAATTGGGTTGGAGGTGAACTACTGTGTGTATTTCCACCAATTGTCTTTTTAAGGGCAAGCAATAAAAGAGCTTTGGCTATTACAGTGCAATTCCTGCAGGTTGCTATGGCTGAGTCTAACAAATGCCACATTAGTGTCAGAAGTGGGATGAAATTACTTCAACCAAGATAGGACAAAGTTGAAGTGGGGACAATGAGAAAAGTATTGCAGCGACCACTGCAAGTGGTAATGGCACAGCTGTAGTGACTGTGATGTAATCCTCCTCTCTGGTGTGCTGCGATGACCCCAGGCTGAAACCCATCTGCTCCCTTGGTCTGTTAAAATATGACTGATTTTCTGTGAAGCAAATGAGACTAGAGAATTTTTACTCACTTCTGGGTATATGAAAGTCAGCTCTCCTTTGCTGAGATTTAGGCTGCATCCTTCTCAATTATTTTCACCTGACCGCTTCTCTCCATAGAGATCTCATTTGTGAGCATCTCCTGTGTAGTTTCAGACCTATCATGATTTGTCTTCACTAGCTGTAGTGCTCACCATGCTTCTACAGGTCGGATCCCCATCAGGGTCAGTACGTGAGCCCCCATACACCACTGGCAGCTGCTCCACATCAATGTACTCCCGCAAAACCTCTGGCCAGTCTTCTGCAGCCACATGAACATGAACATAGCCAGGAAGGTCAGTGCAAAACCCTATACCTAACAAGCAAAGGACAGGGTGCTTAATGGCCTGAGTGCAAGGCCATGTCTCGAGCCATTACCCCCGAGGATCTTGATCTTGCGACGCGTGTCCTCACACAGGAAGTGCTTGACAAGGTTGTATGCCACAGGGAACAGCTTGGGTGCTGCACAAGAAGAAGGCGAGATGTACATTACCTTCTCACACATAATGTGAGCACATTTATATTGCAAATCGACAATGTCGGGTTTTATTTTGATATAGAAATATAAATTATCATGTATAATGTGCAACTTTATTTTTGGATCAATGTTACAAAATCTTGTCAGTGATTGAACTTTCTTAAAATGTATGCAGTCTGAGAATGAGAATGATACAATGTCAGATTGAGAAATTAAGATAGTATAATTGAAATGCAAATTATGTTTTGAAGTGATTAGTTAAACAAATAACGTGTATTCCAAGTCAATAGTCTGCCTCTGCTAAATGTGGGTCAAAAATATTATGATGCTTATTCGAATTATCCTTTATACAAAACTATAAAGTGTGTATTGCATCTAAAACAAAAGATGCTCAACCTCAACAATAGAGAACACGCTCCCAGTTTCAGTTTTCAGCCTGTGAGCTCAGCATAACAAGCTCAGGCAGGTCAAAGGAGCAGCAGAAAGAAGCTAGTACCGTATTACCCCAAAAATAAGACCGTGTCTCATATTAATTAATTTTTGCTCCAAAAGATGCATTAGGGCTTATTTTCAGGGGATGTCTTATTTTTTCATGTAGAACAATCAGCATTTATTCATTGATTCATGTACAACAATCTACATTTATTCATGTACAAAAATCTACATTTATGTCATGTCATCTTCTGGAACATTGTCATAACTCTCCAAACCCCGAATTCTGGCCTGAATTTCTTGTGTGATTTTCTGTAGAACCATTGGCATTCGGCAATAAGTCTCCAGTTCACCTGTTAACATAGGAGTTTACCTCTTGTCCAAAGGTGCTCGCTTGGTTATTTACAAATACTTAATTACAATTTATATTATCATTAATTTTAAGTATTAATGTCAATAATATGATTTATTTATATTTAATTATATATTAGTATTATTATTTTCTAATTCAATACGTCCGTCATATGTTGCAACGGACGTACTAAATGCATCTGTCTGGCTGATGATCTTAACTGGGTCTTATTTTTGGAGTAAGGCTTATATTATGAGTATCCTGAAAAATCATGCTAGGTCTTATTTTTGGGGAAACACAGTATTGAAGCAGCAGCATTTTCCTCTAGCAGCAGTGATGCTGCCCCAACACTTGCTACATCTGCGAGCATAAATTGTTCAACAACACCTCCTAGTCCCAGTGGCCATATCTCCAAGAGATGTTCTCCTTTCTTGATGTGTACAATGATGTGCCTCCTGTGCTTGCCAAAAAGCACTGAAATTCTGGCATTTGAAAACTCCACAATCAAATCAAGAAAAAAAAACACACACACACACACACACACACACATATGTGTGTTTGTATGTGTGTGTGTGTGTGTTTTCTGTTTTAAGTGGTCAAACAAAAATTTGGAAAAGGAGGCACTACAAATTAAAAATTTGGAGTTCTTCAATTCCTGACTGCTTTTTAAATTAGATACTTTTACCTTCAATACTTAAATACATTTATTCTGAAACTACTTTTGATACTTAAGTACAGTTAATAACATACTTTCACTTAAGTAATATTAAAATGGATTACTTTGACTTACTTAAGCAATTTTATAGTTAAATATCAGAACTTTAAGTGTGGCTTTCAGGTACTTTATACAACACTGGTTACAAATGTCATTGAAATATCTACTGTACTCAGTGTCATTTTACAGAATTGTGGCACCATCTCATCCAAACCTTCAGCCTGAAATGAGTTTTGGACATTTTTATTATAACTACATTGCATAATTAGATTTAATCTTTTTCACCCAAAAAGTCATACATTCCAGATTTTATAGTAACTTTTAAAATTCAGTATACCCTACTATCAAATAACACTAATTACAGAGATTTCTAAAATAAATTTACATATACAATAAGTAAATATTGTAGGAAAAGTCTGATAAAGAAGCCCTATCTTTACAAAACAGATATTTTCCAAGTATATAGCAAATATTTATGAGATAAAAAACAGAGTTCCACAGCAGCTGCACCTCCCTGTCACAAGTTTTTTCGTTTATACCTTGTTCAGTTCCATTTCCTGTCCACTCCGACACTCCTCTCCTCCAGCCCTCCGCCCAGTAACAGCCCTGGGCGACATTACATCTGCCCCGCCCCCGAGTGCCAGCATAATGTTTGCGTGCTCTTCAGAGTGCCCCCTATGGGCAAATGGCACCCCTAGCATTTGCTTATATGGCCTCTGCCCAGGGCCGGCTCTGCCTCCGCCATCTGTGAAAAAAGATGTGCGTGGCCATTTTCAGAAAAAAAAGACTAGGAAGGCTTTAGGTCTACACAGCATGACTCCATTCTGGCTAAAAGCCTGTGCTGCACAGCTGGCTCCAATCTTCACACAGATCTTCAAGAGATCTGTGGAGCTGTGTGAAGTCCCCTCCGGCTCCAAACATTCCACCATCATCCCGGTTCCCAAGAAACCCTCCGTCAATGGACTGAATGACTATAGACCTGTCAGCTTGACATCTGTGGTCATGAAGACCTTTGAGAGTGTGATGTTGATTCACCTGAAAGACATCACAGACCTGTAGCTGGACCCCCTGCAGTTTGCCTATTGGGCAAACAGGTCAGTGGATAATGCAGTCAACATGGCACTGCATTACATCCTGCAATACCTTGACTCCCAGAGGACCTATGCATGGGTCCTCTACGTGGACTTCAGCTCAGCGTTCAACACTATCATCCTGGACTTCCTCCAGACCAAACTGAGCCAGCTCACTGCGCCCGCTCACACCTGTCAGTGGATCACCAACTTTCTTACAGACAGAAGGCAGCAGGTGAGGCTGGGGAAAATCACACCCACCACCTGGTCAGTCAGCACAGGTGCCCCCCAGGGATGTGTGCTCTCGCCGCTGCTCTTCTCCCTGTATATCAGAGGTGCCTAAACACTGTCCTGGGGGGTCGAAGTGGGTGCAGGTTTTTGTTTCAGCCAATTCACACAAGTTAATTAGCCAGCTTTCCTAATTAAATTCCAGTTATATTGTTGCAGCTCCACATTCTTTCTGATCCTTTGCATATGTGCGTAAATATCTTAAATTATTAAGAGAAAACTAGAGTTACAAAGAAGAAAATTATGTGACACTCTTGTGCTTAAAGATCAGTACCAAAACATATAAATCACACGTTAAAAAATCACTCTAACTGCAGAATTTAGAGCAGAAAATGTCTGGATAAACCAGCAGGATGTTTAATTCAAAGCAATCATTAGATGTATGCAAATTGCAATAATAAATTAACAGCAACACAAGAGGGACAGATGGCAACGACAAAGAATTATTAATTATGAGCAGTGATTTAAGTGATTATTATATTATATTTTAATCCATATACAAGAGATGGATTAAAAGATTACAAATATATCATGACTTAAAAAAATTAATGGACTGAAAAAGCAATTATACAAAACTCAATGTTTAACTGAAGTTAAGGTTCATAATGAGTGGGAGGTGGAATGGTGCAGTTGCAAGGAACAGAGGTAGCGAAGGTGAATGATCTTACATACTTAGGGTCAACCGTTCACAGTAATGGGGAGTGTAGTAGAGAAGTGAAGAAGAGCGTACAGGCAGGATGGAGTGGGTGGAGAAGAGTGTCAGGAGTGATCTGCAATAGAAGGACAGCTGCAAGAGTGAAAGGGAAGATTTACAAGACGGTAGTGAGACCAGCTATGTTTTATGGGCTGGAGAGAGTGGCACTGACAAAGAGACAGGAGGCAGTTAATCCAAGTTGGAGGTTGTAGAGTTGAAGATGCTGAGGTTTTCTTTGGGAGTGATGACATTGGACAGGATTAAAAATGAGCATATTAGGGGGACAGCGCAGGTAGGACGGTTTGGAGACAAAGTGAGAGAGGCGAGACATAGATGGTTTGGACACGTGCAGAGGAGGCATACAGAATATACAGGGAAACAAATGCTGAGGATGGAGCTGCCAGACAGGTGGAGAAGAGGAAGGTTAAAGAGGAGGGTTATGGATGTAGTGAGGGAGGCCATGAGAGAGGTTGGGGTGACAGAGGAAGCTGCAGAGAACAGGTTGGTATGGAAAAAGATGATCTGCTGTGGCGACCCCTAGAAGGAGCAGCCGAAAGAGGAAGAAGAAGAAGAACTGAAGTTAAGGTTCAGTTAAAAGCAGAAATTGGTTGAAATGAAAAACTGCACAAACAGGGCCCTCCAGAACCACGACTGTCCACCCCTGCTCTACACTAACAACTGCACCTCAGGGGACCCCTCTGTGACAGAGAACACAACGGTCATTGGTTTTATCTGACAGGAGGGTTGAACAGCTGGCCCTGTGGTGCAGTTGCAACAGCCTGGAGCTGAACACACTCAAAACAGCAGAGATGACAGCAGACTTCAGGAGGAGCCCATAGCCAACCCACCCAACCATACTCAGCAGCACTGTATCAGCAGTAGAGACCTTCAGGTTCCTGGGCTCCACTATCTCCCAGGCCTTGAGTGGACACCCAACATGAGCACCATCATCAGCAAGGCACAGCAGAAGACTTACTACTTACTTACTATGTCACCTCAGAAAATTCTGCCTGATCCAGGAGCTACTGATATGGTTCTACAGAGGAATCATCGAGTTTGTTCTCTGTACTTTCATCGCTGTGTGTTTTGGTTCCATGACCAAACAAGACAGGAACAGAGACCTGGACAGTCAGGACTGAAAGAACCATCGGTGCCAGCCTGCCCTCCACAGAGGACCTGTACACCACGCGGGTCAAAAGGAGGGCAGAGAAGAGTTCCACAGACCCCACACACCCTGTTTGAGCTCCTCCCCTCTGGATGGCACTGCAGGACACTGTATGCCAAAACAGCCAGACACAAGGACAGGTTCTTCCCCCACGCCATCACTCTCATGAACAGTTAATTCATGTTTTTCATTTGAGACAACTGGCTAAAGTGAAACCATTTCTTGGCATCACTTTGAAATTTTAATACATGCTTTTATCACGACTCATTTAAATTACTGCAACGCACTTTATGTTGCGCTTCTTTGTAGAATGAGTTGTCTTTGCACATTAGGCAGGCCAGCTCGCGTCCAGTTTTTAAACCATCTCTTAAAACACATTATTTCTCTCTGTCTTTTAACTCAGTTTGAGATGTTGGCATTTACTGTTGGCTTTTATTGTGTTTTTATTGTTTTTACTTTTGTTTTGTATTTATTTTCTTTTTTTGTCTGTTCTCTGTGTTTTATTAGTTCTCCTGTTTGTGTACAGCAGTTTGGTCAACTGTGTTGTTTTTAATGTGCTTTAGAAATAAAGTTGGATTGGATTGTCTGTATAACAGGATACAGCAAATACCTCACTGAAATAAGCTGTAAATATAACCACTGTACATATACAACAATTTCTTCCCATTGTATATATATTTATGCATAGATTGTTGTTTTTGTCTTTTTAATTGTACTCTGTAGTGTATTATTTAATTTTTATTTTTATTCTAATTCGCAGTTTTGGTTGACTGAAAAAGCACACTGAACTGGAGTCAAATTCCTTGTGTGTTCAACATACATGCCAAGATGATTCTGACAATTTCCTAACAAAACATTATATAAGCTAGATTTCATACTTTTCCAAATACTAGCCAGCTATTAACTTAACTAAACTGTTCTGTATTTTTGATTAAAAATTTTACTATACGCTCTGCTGCTGTCAGCCTTCACTAACCTTTTATGAGGAACAACCTCTTGAGGGCTTCTGGGTAGTTCTCTTCAAACATAGTGAGAACCTGCAGCCATAGAGCAGAAATTATACAATTCCTGCTGCTCCTCATGACAGACATTCAGAAATCTGAAGGCACTATAACATGGACCCTTACAGGGCTGTGGTCACAAACTCAGAGGGAATAGTGTGTATATATGTGCTGCTCTCTGCCTCTGGGTCCAGGGCCATTTTGGCAACACGTACATTCTAAAAGCCTGTATACTGTACTCTGTAGCATGAAACTACATGAGAAACTTAAAGCATTTGAATGAAATAGTTAAAAACTGTTTACAGCCAGTTTTCATTAAGTATACAACAATGTTGTGCAAACAAAATCATCACCTCAGCACTGTAAAACATGGTTTTGTACCTCTCCATAGGCCTCAATGGCAGGTTTCCACAGGTGTTTGAGACCTAGCCCCTCGCAGTCATAAATCATCGTGATAGTCTCCACATTCTTCCCCAGCTACAAGGTGAAGGTGAAGAAATAAAAATTAGGCTTTCGGCTCTTTCTCTATTGAAAATCACCTGGATCGATGGCTCAGGTAAGGACAAACCTTCTGGGACTGCTGGCTACACTCCTTTCTCAGCAGCTCAGCAGTTCGTATTTTAAACTTCAGAAAGTCCTGCTTGGTCGCAGAGAGTAGGAGGCCTTTGGGATCCAGTGGTCCAATGATCTCATACCAGATTGGGCTTCCCTCCAGGTCGTAGCCACAAATACCTCCAGACAGGAACTTGTCTATCACCTGGAGTTACACCTGCTATTACTACACCTCCACGATGTCAGAACATTGACATGTCAGTCATTTTAACATAGTATCGTTCAGTTGTATAGCAGTATAAATAAATTACACAAACAGCTGAAGAAGTACCTCTGGTGGCTGCCAATCAGTGGTTATGACGTCCACATTCATACGCTTCCGGAACTCCACGTGCTACATAAAAGCAAGTGGAAATGGCATCACTTATTTTACATTTAGCAGATGCTTTTATCCAAAGCAACTTACATTTCACATGCATGTTCCAATGAGCTAATGCTGGGTGTCTTGCTCAAGGACACACTTGATGGCTGGGCTGGGATTTGAGCCAGGAGACTTGGTCTACCCATCAAGATACCTGGCCACCATATAACTTATAATTGCCATTAGTCATCAGCCATGTTTTCCTTGTCCAGTGGTGTCAGACAGGCATTTTGTGAACCTCAAATATGAAATGCTGGGAAAAAAATGGTATTTAAAATAGACCAGAGAATAAAGATGCTAACTGTTTTTACAAGTGTTTCACAGGACATGAGGCAGGAGCATTTCATATGGAGAAACAGCACATCATAGGTGATCAGTCTGGAAGTTGAATCATGTCAAATGGACTTCTTGATAGGAACGTTTCACTACTCATCCAAGTATCTTCTTCAGCCTGAGTTGAAATTGGTCTTGTGCTGGATAAAGGGAGCAGGAGTCAGGACATTTACATCCCAAAGACTCCCACTGTTCAGCTAACCAGCCTATCCAAGTGAGTTAACCACCCTGGAGGATAAATATAGGAACCCTGACCAATATTGACTCAAGGCTGAAGAAGCTACTTGGATGAGTACTGAAACATTCCTATCATGAATATAGAAGTCCAGTTGACATGATTCAACTTCCAGACAGCTCAAACTGGATGTCCGAGAATTTTCATCTACATCATAGATGATCGTTTCTGCCATACCCTAAGAACAGTTCTCCTACTCATCAAAGCAAAACAAAGGCTATACTGGTATGGGAAAAGCATGCAATCTCAGCACACTCATAAAATTCAAGACTGTAGGTATGTGAGGTACCATGGCTAACCACTGAGCACATACGTTATCACCCTTACTGTATTCACACTGTCTATTTTGGCATTCTTATAATTTGTTATGTAAATATAGCAGCTCTGAGTTTTGTATTGACAAGGTATATATTGTACATTATGCTGAGTAACTTTATTGCTGTGCTAAGTGTTGCCTAGCAATTAAAAACTTCAAACCCAATGAAACAATCCTCACATATAGTCAGCAGGACGTCCTGACACTCAATTTCTTCTATTAAGTAGACAGACTTCAGCAAGAAGGAAATTAAGTCATCAACAGAAGAGAGCCTCGTAAGAATGAAGGCATGGAGTTGTCACATGTGTGCAGTTTTAAACAAACCATTGAAAGGTGGCCAATCGCTTCAAAGATATTGAAACATTACCTTTCGGATCATTGCTTCTGCCTTAGACACATTGAAGGTTCTGGCTGAAAATAAAGGTACACAGTTGTAAAGGTGTAAAATAGAAAAATTAAACATAAATAGGCAATGGTCTCAGAACATGGTACTCAGAACAGTACAGAACAGGCTGGCCAATCCACCCATCCATCTTCTCACTGCCTATCCTGTGCAGGGTCACAGGTGGCCTTTAGCCTATTCTGTGCAGGGTTACAGGTGGCCTTTAGCTTATCCAAGGAAGTCTAGGGTGCAAAGCAGGGTACACCCCGGACAGGGTATCAACCCATTACAGGGAGTGTGCACACTTATGTACACTCACAAAGGGCAATTTAGTTATTCCATTTCACCTGGCCTGGATACCTTTGGACAGTGAGAGAAAACTGGAGAACCCAGAGGAACCCCACATGTTTACAGGGCAAACACTCAAACTTCTACACTGATCCATCCATCCATCCATCCATCCATCCATCCATTCCCTATACCAATTATCCAATTCGGGGTTGTGGGAAGCCTGGAGCCCATCCCAGGGGGCATAGGGCTCAGGGCAGGGGACACCCTGGGTGGGGCGCAAACCCATCACAGACTACACTGATCCCATAAATAAATTTCTAATTGAAAATTATGGCACATTTTCAAAGTATAAATTCCTTCCTATGCAGACTAAGACTAATAAATCACTAACAATCACATTCCACAAAATATCCAATCCAACCTGCGTTCAACAGCATGCAAAGCAATGTAATGATTTAATGTAAATGATTAATGGACATCTAACTAGTGATTTCATACTTTACCCTGTTACAAGTGGACAGAACACATGAGAAAAAAGAGAAAGTGGCTTCCTTTGTGTGAACTTCAGAACTTTCAAGATTATTTGCATCAAACAGGTTAGTCATGTTAGTAACTGGTTATTCAGGCTTTAACTTGAAACAAGACTCTACAATGCACTGTTGTCTAGCTATAATTTAAAAAAGTTAAACATAGAAACAACCACAGTCCAGTAGTACAACTGTTGTAACACAATAGAGCATTTGAGAGGACTGAGAGACATAATGACATTCCAAAGGCGATTAATCACGTGACTCATGACAATCACAAAGCATACAGTTGGTGAAGCTGTTCTCAGAATACTGCCTTCAGTGAAGTATAATGATCATGCTAAACTCCACAGAAGCAAAAAGACTGAGGGCAAGAGGAGGAGAGGCCAACATCATAACACTTTGGACCGCAACCCTTCATATGTATTTACTTTCAACATCCTTATCACAAACACAGGTTACTGACCTCAGAAAGTCACATATCCCACAGTGCAAAGTCCACTCCATGATAACAGACACAGATACCAGGCCAACTGATCTGATTCCAAGATATGTAGTCTGTTAAATGATCTTGAAAAAAGTGAAAAAAAGTTTTCTCAAAAATGTAAAAAAAAAAATCCTAAAACTTGTCCCACTGGAGTGGAAACAAAGACATTTGTCTTGCTTACTTTTAGTGATCAGCATCTTAAATGCTTCCAAAATCTCCCCTTGCTAGTTATGCTAGTCTGTGATGATCAGAAAGGTCAAACCAACACCGTCTGGGGGCGGGCGGGGGGGGGGGGGGGGGGGGGGGGGGGGGGGGGGGGGGGGGGGGGGGGGGGGGGGGGGGGGGGGGG
>JABJVR010047013.1:6129-29416 GCA_025773905.1 Chitala chitala
CAGGCATAATTTGTGTTAGCAGCTGTTAGCCTGCTTTCTCTTGTTTGCCACAGCTCATTTAGGGCCCCCCCCCCCCCCACACACACACACATCCAATCTCAGGGATAATGGCACAGAGCGAGGAGTCGGAGACGGCGCATCCTGCACTTCGCAGTAACTGGCGTTTCAGACGTGTGTCCTTCCCACCTGCTGGTGAGAGAGTCATCAGGACACAGTCGCTGACACCAAATCCATTTTCACTGACATTATATCAGCCCTGTTCTTCTGTGTCCTCCACGTTTTTTTTTTTATATAATAAAGGCCATTCTTTTCCAACTCTCATTCCCTTGCTGGTTGTGCGCTTGTACATCTGCCTGTCACTTTGTAGTACCTTTACTGAGGTTGCTTCTGGGGCCAGAATTGTTGCAGGCTCTGGTGAGGAACATGATGTCAGTCTAAATCCTGGGCCTTAATGCTATGTCTTCTACCTGTTGCACAGCTAGTGGTGCCCATTTTAGCCCAGATAGTAAGTCTTTGCTAGCACAGAACAATAACACATTGGCCAACCCATGGCTTGGTGGAGGTGACTTCTCTCAGGTCTGACTGTACTATACTGTATGGGCCATCTTCCCAGCCTGTTATTAACAGATGCGTTTAGTGTGGAACCCATTTATATGTTAATGTTATCGTTTGCTGCTGTAATGTGTTTGTTCAGTTCTAGCCTACCCAATTTTTTTTTTTTAAGGTGGGTGGGGGTTGGTGAGGTAGGACTGGTTTGAGGCAATGGTGGGTGAGGGGGATGGAGGAGCAGTGGATGAAGGTCCTGAATTTATTTGCTCTGGAATTGAGCACAGATTTATTTTTTTCTGGGCAAGTGCCTAGTCAATTCCGGGCCTGCTGGTAAAGCACACCTGGCCTGCCTGACTGCTGCCCCGGCCTGCCTAACTGAGGACCCTGCCTGCCTGACTGCGGCCCCGGCCTGCCTGACTGCTGCCCCGGCCTGCCTGACTGCAGCCCCGGCCTGAGGACTGCGGCTCATCCTGTTCCCTCCGGTTGAGCCAGAGGGAGCTGAAAGGCTCCCTTTCCTCCATCTCCAAATGTCTGGCAGCTGCTCCCTTGTTTTTGGTGGTGGCACCCTCCTGCTTGTCCTGATCGGGTTCCTCCATCCCGCAGGCTCTGTTAGACAGGATGAGGAGTCGTCATGGTGATGGATAGCTGTCTCCCGTCTGCTGGCCTCGTTGTTTTGTTATATCGGAGGCTCTGGAATACTGGTTTTGAAAATGAATTTTTCCGTTTCAAAAGTGACGCTCTTACCTTTCTTGTGTGTGCAAATGATCTTGTGCAAAGCAGAGGGGTTTGGAAGCCTTTCTTTTCTGTTATTGTGTGCTCAGTAGCAGCATGTGTTTGAATAGTGGGCAGGGTCATGTGAGTACACCCAACCTAATATTTTTCTGTCTTAATTTCTGTATCATGTTGCCACAGAAATGGGTAAATAAATGTGAAGTGTTTTGTGCTCCCCTTCTGCATTTGCTTGCACCTGTTGTGTTTATTCCCTTGTTTAAAGACAAAAGTGGGAAAATACGCATATTTAATGCAATTTGCATGATGACCATTCAAAACTATGGGAATACAGTATGTTGCTATTAAAACTGGAGAACCTAACTTGCACTCATTTCAACCTTTCTGTCAGGTATGGTGGTACCATTACATCATAAACTGTCCTGGGGCAAAATATGAGTTTTCCACCTAGTGGTGATATCATAAACTTTTAGCAGTAGAAAATGGGTGGAGGAAATGCAGTCTCTAAGTCCACCTGCAGTGTGTCTACACAAAATGTAGAGAGCAGACCCTTAACGTGGCGGGTGAGGCATTACCAGTTATAAGCCTCGAGTGCCACACATCGCTAATCGCGGTCCGCCTTGCCACAGCAACCTTTAATGAAACTTGTCGTACATGCCTAGCCACAGTTGCTGTTTTTCCACTGACAACTCTGCTCTTATTCCACTGTGATGTTTCCGTTTAGATTTGCTCACACCATTTTCAGACCCACACTGATGGAGGCTGACTAGACACCTCCCCATGACAACCGGGAGCAGCCAGTGTGTACCCCTCATGAGTATGATTTACTGAGATTAGAGGGTGCCGCGTTTTGAAGCATTGCTTGTTCACTCAGTTTGAGGGCAGGGGATCGATATTAGCCCATTGCCATAATGATGATGTTGGCTGATCCTGCAATGACATGGGTTCAGGTGCATCTCAGCTTCTGTACTCCTTATCTTTGGCCTATGTGATGCAAAGTCAGGCCACAGGCTCGCCGGGTCTTCATACTGTCTGCCCTTCCGTGTGTTCATGCACGTATATTAGCCCGTGTTTCCTTTGCTTGCTGATTTTCAGAGGCCTGTTTAGGTGTTTGTGTTGGAACTTTTTTTTTTTTTTTTTTTTTGAGGGAAATTTGACCATAAACACACAAAAGCGACGGAGTTGTGAACACATGTCCAGCTTGGATGTTCCCAGCATGCACTAAGGTGTTTGTGGTAGAAGAAGCGTCAAGTCGGCCTGGTTCTTCATGGGGAGCACATGCAAGCCCTGCCCTTTCTTATGTGTGCTTTTCCCTGTGTTGGGTCCATCAAGCCTCAGAAAACAGGAAAATGACACACTGACAGTGATTGTCAGGAGACTTACATTATACAAGTGCAAAACTTATTCTGTACATAAAAACAGTCCTGTGCACATTCCTGATTTGAAAAGCGAAGTATTCATAGCATTCTGCAACGTCTTTGAACTTTGATTTTCCCAGCTGGCACTCTCTGGTGACCACCTCTGGACCGTAAGCTTAAAGTAAGAAGATCAGTAAAGTCAGGCAATTAGAAACGGCAATTGTAGCCACACCTGTAGACCTGAGCACCTGCTGTTCTCACTTCTGCATTGAATTTTGCGATATTTCCCTCAGCCTCTCACGAAGGAGAGCACGCCTGTTTTGTGGCGATGACTTTAGTGTTAACACAACACCTTCAGTGGAGAGATTTATAATTGTCCGTAATTACTTTTGGTTGTTTAGCTGCTGCCTTTATGCAAATCAGATTCTTTTTCCTAAGCAAATTGTATTCAGGGCTCCTCTTGGGACTTGAACCAACAGCCTTTTCCTTTCAAGTCCATTTCCTTAATGACTGCTACCTGCTGCTGGGCTGAAGGCCACCACCTCCACCTCCTTCAGCAGACACTTGGGAACAGACAGATTGTGAGCAGCAACCGTCCCTCTTTAGCCAACTCTTGGCGCTTTGAAGAATCCTGTCAAAGAGCCAGTGAAATCTGTTTTTATTAAAAGAGATCTGCAAAGTAAGCCGTGGCACATGTGTGGAGCTTGAATCGGCGTTCGTGCGCTGTTAACTTGAGTAAAGTGTGTCATCGACTCACTGCGGAAGACAGCCTTCGAGTTATTTGCCTACTGTTGTGAAGTGGGAGTTAAAGGTTAGGCCTCGTGCTTCGGGCTCTTGCACAGTTGACTGCTTTTGATAGATAACACGGTCATGTTGTGTTCCAGACTTGGCATGGACGCGTTTCTTTTGAGGCCCATTTGTGAGCGCCATTCGCCAAAAGGGAGGATTTTTGCTTTGCTGGAGAGCAGTGTTATTTCAGCTGTGCAAGGCTGTTTATGTTGTCAGTTCGACGAAACTCGCTGAAATCCCGCACTTGTTAATTAATGGCTTGCGTCTCAGTTTAAAACCCTTGGTTTTTGTGAAATGTGACCCAAGCAGCAACCTTGCAGCAGAAGAGATGTGTCGTGATTCAAGTGTCGCTGTGTTCCCTGCGTGCCCTGAGCTTTGTAGGCAGCTCAGCGAAAGTGTGGCAATACAGCATTTGGATGGCCTGAGTAATGGTGGGTGACACAACTTCTGGACTTGGCATGGCCCAGTGTCATGCTGTAGGCTACAATGGAAGGTGAGAACAGAGTTGTGGTGGACGTTGTGGCAAAGGAGGGGGTATTCAGAGTGACCCACGACATTTCAGGGACATAGAGAAAAGAAGATGAAGTAGACAACATTTTGCGATTGCACTTAAAACATGGACGTCAGACCAATGAACAGGAAGCAAGACCCATGAACCAAACTGTGGAAAGCAACATCACTACATTTGGGGGTAGGCCAGCGGGAAAGTAGGAGGGGCCATTGAACATTGGTGAGAGAAAATTGCTATGGGGTGGAGAGAGAGCAGGAGTGGAAAAGATAGGGAAGAAAGACAAAAAAAAATTCTTTTAGAAAACAGGCACGACCAAGAAAAACCAGTGACCAGTGTAGACACAAATCATGTAGGGGTCTTTGTATGATGACTGCCGAGGAATCAGAGAGTGGGGCTAAGGTGGAAGCACTGCTGTCAGTTGTCCCTGCGTGACACTCCATTGGATGGAGCCTGGGACACATCAGGGGTTGTCGACACACCATTGGATGGATCCTGGGACACATCAGGGGTTGCCAGCATGCCATTGGATGGAGCCTGGGACACATCAGGGGTTGCCAACATGCCATTGGATGGAGCCTGGGACACATCAGGGGTTGCAGGCACTCGTTATACTGCTTTGCCGAGACGACCCGCAGGCCTCAGTTTGAACGACAGTTGTACTGGATAACTTTTTACACTGAATTAATTAATTTTTTTGGCCCTTAAGGTTGGCAGGACCAAAGGGATTCTGGGGGTGGTGCTGTATTTTTGGAGACTAATTGCGAATGGAACAGCCCAGGTGCACAGGCCGATGAGGAAATCTGTAGTGATGCCTCACGAAGCATGCTTGGAAGATAAATGGTGCCGAATGTTCCCGAGGCCACTGTTTGGATGCTGTCGGGTAATAAATTAATTATGGAAAGGTATGACTAATAAAGACAGTGCTGTATGTTGACATTTATTTTAATTACTGTACAGCCAGCTCAGTGCTGGAGAGCACCGTTGGGTCGCCCCTATTTACATTTTCTATTGTTTTGTCACTAGCAGAAGCCAGCATGCCAGTGTGTGCGCATGCGCATGTGTCTGTGTGTGGGTGTGCGTGTGCGTGTGTGTGTGAATGTGTGTGTTTGGCTGGAGGTGGCAGTGCTGCCCACACAGAGATGTTAGATGCCGCACTGTAGGCAGCCTTCGATGACCTCATCGGTTGGATTTGTCAGCACAAACAGGAAAGGGGGGGGGGGGAATAGGCTGATGGGTGTAGATTTCGGCGGGGGTGCTTTTGAGCCACGGGGAAATGGAGCTGAAGCTGTGACGTCCTCACCCACAGCTATGTGCAGCCGTTAACCATGCAGCTATCTAGGGTTTGGTTTGGTCTGTGATTCTAGAGGTTTCAACTAATTTGCCTTTTTCCTGTTGGTCCGACATGGTGGAGCTACCTGAGGCCTTTTGAGAGTGCTAGAATATAGCAGTGCGGGTTTGACATCAGTTATACCATGGGCATGAGCAAGACAACAAATATCCCTGAAATTAACAACAAGCAACATGGACAGGGAGCAGGATGTCACTCAGATAACCCTTTGCCATCACCACCATTACACACAGGTCATAGACACTTCGCCTTAGTGAGATCAATTACTGCAGCAAGGCAGTAGTATAACCCCTCTCTCACACTGCTGTGGGCTCTGCTGCAGGACGGTGGTACAGTCTCTCTCTCACACTGCTGTGGGCTCTGCTGCAGGACGGTGGTACAGTCTCTCTCTCACACTGCTGTTGGCTCTGCTGCAGGACAGTGGTACAGTCTCTCTCTCACACTGCTGTGGGCTCTGCTGCAGGACAGTGGTACAGTCTCTCTCGCACTGCTGTGGGCTCTGCTGCAGGACAGTGGTACAGTCTCTCTCGCACTGCTGTGGGCTCTGCTGCAGGACGGTGGTACAGCCCGCCCATCACACTGCTGTAGACACTGCTGCAGGACATTGGTACAGTCTCTCACACTGCTGTGGGCTCTGCTGCAGGACAGTGGTACAGTCTCTCTCTCTCACACTGCTGTGGGCTCTGCTGCAGGACAGTGGTACAGTCTCTCACACTGCTGTGGGCTCTGCTGCAGGACAGTGGTACAGTCTCTCTGTCACACTGCTGTGGGCTCTGCTGCAGGACGGTGGTACAGTCTCTCTCTCACACTGCTGTGGGCTCTGCTGCAGGACAGTGGTACAGTCTCTGTCACACTGCTGTGGGCTCTGCTGCAGGACGGTGGTACAGCCTGTCTGTCACACTGCTGTAGACACTGCTGCAGGACGGCAGTACAGCCTGCCTGTCACACTGCTGTAGACACTGCTGCAGGACGGCAGTACAGCCCGCCCGTCACACTGCTGTAGACACTGCTGCAGGGCGGTAGTACAGCCTGTCCGTCACACTGCTGTGGGCTCTGCTGCAGGACGGTGGTACAGCCTGTCCGTCACACTGCTGTGGGCTCTGCTGCAGGACGGTGGTACAGCCTGTCCGTCACACTGCTGTAGACACTGCTGCAGGACGGTAGTACAGCCTCTCCGTCACACCGCTGTGAGCTCTTCTGTAGCATCACGGGTGGGCACGTGCATGGGCAGATGGAAGTGCGCACTCGGTGTTCCTCACACATGTGCACACGTATGCCAAAATCAAGAGCCTCCGCTTTGGGTGTGTGTGCGGCAGCTATTAGCATTGGAGTTTTTGCAGCTGGATCCCATTCACGTGTTTAACTGTTGTTTTTTAATATAGTTCTTGAGCCTAGCTGTTGAATGAGCACATTGATTTACCATTTGGGCCTGCTGTTGGCATGTGCTCTGGCTCTGTTCAATTCTGTGCTCACACTGTTTGTCTTTTATAAGTAAAATGGAATGTAACCTTTTATTCCTGCAGTCATTGTCAGTCTCTGAACTACTAGGTATGTGGTTCAGATTCATACCTGTCACATCGCTGTCGGAGAGGGTGATCTGCACTACCAGTCGTCAGTCGCAGACAGTTTCAGAAGGACACCGAAAGAGGGTCAGCTGTTCTCGTGTCTTGTGAGTGTGTAGTCATGTGATCCTCCGATGGGGGATCCTGTCCCAGACCTCAAACTGTGCCTTTGCTACACATGGTAACATCACGGGGAGTCCCAGGGAGCTCACAGAAGAGAGCCGGTGCCATTGATAGACTGATACCCAGCAACACTCTGAGACACCGTACGAACAGATGAGGGATGTCCACCCCTGCCTGGTGATGGACACATTAAATGTTTGTGCCTCCTGACGCTGCCCTTTTTGACTTCTGTGATTGAAGTGGAATGTATTACGACCAAAATAGTTCAACCCAGATTTTTACAGGCCATGCCAAAGAGCATGTTTGGAAGCACCGATGGCAGTGGATCAAGGTGACGGGTGGGTCCTCTTGTCCTACCTGTGATGACCCCTTTAGCAGTGCTCGTCCCCCAGTGGACAGGAACCAGGCTGCAGGCCTATGAATCCCTTCCTTTGCGCATCCTTTTCTTTGCACGTCTTGGTGCTGATGATCCTCCAGTACAGACTGCACGTTTTCATTACGGTGTGAGCTGGGTGGTTTTACTGGAGCAGCTGAGGTTAAGCACCTTGCTTAAGGTCGAGACACCGGGGTACCTTCCGGGAACGTGAGCTGAAAAGCTCTGTGTTGTGTGTGCATGTGCCCTCTGTCGCCGTGCTGGGTGCGGACAGAGCGCCCGCCGTCCTGTGCTGCTGTCGTGTTTTAGCTCTGAGCTGTGTAGAACCACCCCCTGATCTTCATGCTGTCCCTGCTAAGCTGGATTTACTGTGTGTTCGAGGAACAGGGATAAAAATACCCCACAAGCACGCGTTTCTCAGAAAAATGACCCCCCTCTTTGTTGAGCTTGTGAACTTTTTTTTCTCCTCCTCCTCATGGAGGAAAGCATTGTTTGTTCTGACTGAGGAAGGATTTGGTTTAACTTTATCCCAAGCAGCAGCACTTCAAGTGAATTTTCTGCATGACAGATTTTTTTTTTTTTGACTATTTAATTCTCTTTTTTGCTGTCCCTACCTACACACTCGACTTTCACTCATTTGCCCGTGGCATGTTTGGTCCAACTGGGCATGCTTAAACATTAATGGCCCAGAGTTGAAGTGTGATCAGCCAGGTCTCGACAGCAGCAGTCCGACATTTCAGCAGATCCTAGGGTCAGGATTGACAAAATAAAATTCTTAGAAAACAGGCTGCTGATACGGTAGTCAGAGCTCTGCCCAAAGTGATTCTGAAGAAAGAAAAGAACAGGTGTGGTGAAACGTAGAAAAATAGGCCAGGAAGCCTTAACGCTACAGGTAAAACCTTGGGCGTCATTCAGGAAAAGACTTTATCATTTTCCCATGAATATTTAGCACATCAGGGCCCTGTGATAATTGCCCGAGTGTGTTCTGAGTTGCAGCTGTTTTATATTCACGCAGCCGGTGCTGACGCTCCTGCACATATTAATCATCTTGTAAAGAGTTCTTAATTATTCCCACTCCCAGGCACGGGGAAGCTTCCTCCCCTTGTTGGCGAAGCTACGAGCGCGTCCGCCGTCGTCTGCCTTCCGGTGCTTTTCCACCTGAGCCTTGGGGGGTGGGGGGGTGGCTGCAGCTTGCCGGAAGCGGAGGAAGGTACCATTCCCATCCCAAAATTTGTCTCAACTGACGTCTGGCTCCAGATGTTTGCATGTTTGCGCTCTGACGATGGCGTGGCTGTCACAGTGTGTTGATGTTACTGTTTCCGTGAGTATTACTGCTGTTTATCAACAGCCGTTTCTGCATTAGAGGATCACTGATCAGCGATGTCCATCCTTGAATAAAGTAACCTGAGTGTAGGGCTGGGCGATGTGTCTTTAGAATAAAATCACAATTTTTTTTTCACACCTACAGCTGATGGATTTAAATTGATATTTTTTAGGGAAAAAAATCATACTTTTTTGACATTTAAGGATTTAACACATGATGTAAAAGAAAACGTGATTCATCAGACCAGGCCACTTTGTTTCATTGGTCCGTGGTCCATTTCAGATGTTAACGTGCTCTTTAAAGGCACTTTTGGCAGTGGACACAAGTCAGCATGCTGGGATGCAGAAGTCTACTGGTTTGAACCCCAGCCCAGCCACCAGGTGTGTCTTTGATCATTTCAATTCAATTCAGTTTATTTTTATATAGCCCCTTTCGCAACAATGTTCCTCAAAGCGCTTTACACAGGAAATTGCAGATATTGAAGAATTAATACAGATCAAGACACCCAGAGCTAGCCCATTGTAACACATGTGAAATGTTGTAAGTCGCTTTGGACCAAAGCATCTGCTAAATGAATACATGTAAACTTTTTTAGCAATTTGAGCTACAGTAGGTTTCTTCTTGGATCGTAGTGTATGGGCCAGCCTTCCTTCTCCACATGGGTTAGTGAGCCTTGGCCGCCCATGACCCTGTCACCGAGTCACCGTTTTTCATTCCTTCGACCATTTTTGGTAGGTCCTGAGTGCACTGTACACCAGACGGGGAACATCTCACAAGAGCTGTAGTTTTGGAGTTGTTCTGACCCAGTTGTCTAGCCATCACAATTTGGCTCTTGTCAAAGTTGTTCAAATCCTTATTCTTGCCCGTTTTCCATTTTTCCAACACATCAACTTCAGGGTCAAAATGTTCACTTGCTGCATAATATATCCCACCCACTTCCAGGTGCCTTTGTAATGAGATAATCCATGTTATTCACCACACCTGTAGGTGGTCATAATGTTACGGTTGATCAGTGTAGGTATTGTTAAATCAAGCAGGGATACTTTGGCAGAATACTTTCAGTTTAGTAGGTCATGTATGTGGCTTTCTCTTATGAAATGGTATGTAATTGGAAAATGATTCTGCTATTTTTCACTTTTGAGCAGACATGCGAGGGCTGCCGCTATGTTGCGCATCTTACCGCACACTTCCCCCACAGTTGCGTGTCTCTATCATAGATGCTTTAATAAATTAACACTGCTGCTTTTTCCTGCCATAGACTTTAAAATGGACACTACTAAAAACTCTATAGATCAATAAAATGAATTTATCACCCAGCTTTACCCAAGTGTGTGTGTTTCATGTGGGATCTCGCTGAGGTGTGGTGGATGTGGGGTTCTTCATTTCTGAGGTTTACAGGAAAATAACTTTAGGACTTCAGTTCTAAGAGGTCTTATTTATTTTGGTCTTATTTTTTCTGATGATTCAGAAAGTAGAAAAGCTGGGAATGAAGAGTGAAAAGGCCTGTTTTAGCAGGGTTACATATGAGGAGTTGATGTTCACTGGGGCAGGTGGGAGAGTTTGTGTATTGGTCCATGTTTGAGATGCATGCTGTCATTGGTCGTGCTGTTTTGTGTTGTTTCTTGTAGCTGGAAGTGACCACATCTTCTTGCTTTGGTTCACAGGGATTTGTCCTGCAGCAAAATCCACAGCCATCGGCTTCTGTGGCTTGTGTGAATGTGCTGAACGTAACTCAGTCGGTAGTGAGTTGCTGCACGTTGTCGGCGTAGTCTGAATCATCCTCAATTCCCCTTACAGTCAGCAGAGTTTCCATGGTAAATACGTCAGCACGAGGAGCATGCAGTAGCACAGTCAGTCCTGTTTTGCTGAACTCACCATAACTGAATCAGTAATGAACCAGAGTGGAGCTCCCACTTTAGTGTCCATCGGGTCTTTTGTCCCTGTGTGCTTCTTTACCATTCCTGTTTATCCTCTTCCTGGTACTACTGGTGTTTCCCTCTCAGCTCTAATTCCCCTTCCATAATATGAGTCTCAGCACAGCTAGGCCCCATGTTTTTTCTTTTCTCCCTCTAACGCTCTCCAAGATTGGGTCAATTACTGGCCACTTTGTCATTCGTTAGAAGGCAGCGGGTAGCATCAAGGGGTCAAGGGCCTGTTACTGAAAGGCTGCCGGTTCAAGTCCCAGGAGTAACCATCCTCCTGCTCAGCCTCATGAAGGTTCTTAACCTGGATTGCTGCAGCAGAAATGCTCCAGCTGTGTGAACAGATTGCTAGACTGTGTTGGGCACTTTTGAGATGGACATGTTTAGTGGCTGAAATAACACTAAGCAAATTAATAAAATAAATGTTAAGCATGACTGGTGCCGAGCGAGGCTTTCCTGGTCCAGAAGCTGGCTTTTTGTGGTGCTTAGTGAGTAACCGGCAAAAGACATCTGGGACCCAGCACAATGTGCTTTGAAGCCACGCACAGGAATTATTTAACTTCTGGACCATTTTGATACTCTGACATTTTTATTGCTCATATTTAATCGCATCCCTGTGCCGTTTTTTTGGATTGCATGAAAGGGGGACAGTGTGTTCGGTACGCGTAATAAAAATGTATAAATTTTAAGTGTGGAAAGTGCAGGTCATTGTAAGTCATATTAGCCAAGTTTTTAGATGGGACATGGCAGTCCCATTGTTGCTGTTCTAAGGTTTGCCTAACCCTTATGGTGGGACATTCCCTGTCTGAGAGAGGACGGTGACTCCAGCAGGTTTTGGCTAGCTTCTCCTTTGCCAGAGAGTTGGTACATCTTTATGGGCTCTCAGTCAGGAGTGTTGGCAGGAGACTCAGGTTCTTGTTAAGGTCTACAGTGACCCTCTTCTCTGGCATGGAAATGAGGAGATGAGAGATGGATGAGAACTGGAGAAGTTGCTGTCATGCACTCCTGGGCTTGTGCCAGTGCCTCCGCTTCCTGTGGGATGTTGCCTGTATGCGTGCACCCCCTTTTGAGATGTCCATGTTGTCACATTTCTGTGCTGTTTACGTATACAGTATTTGTCTTCTCTGCATGTGGCTGTACTATCTGCCTACCTCTGTTCTGCCTGCATTTGGTTGCACTGCCTGTGCGCATCTGCAAAGCCTGCAACGTTGGCAGTGTGTTTATGCTGTCCGCATATATGCATCTGCCTTCACACATCTAGCCTGTCTGCATCCAGCCAGGCCATCGGACTGCATCCGTGCCCTGCGTAATCTGCACGTCTGTGTTGTCGCCATACACCTGTGCCCTTTGAGGTTGTTTAACACACTAAGCTTCAATGCACCATTGAACAGGAAAATTCACCAGTGCACCTCATATGTGCTCCAGCAGAGAGCCAGCCTGCCAGAGGATCTTGTAGATGACCTTATCTTTCTTAAGGGGAATGAGGTCACAGTCTGTACTGCCTAGCCTTCTGCTCACAGTGCTACAAAGCTGCATCCTGGAACAGTATTCAGACTGTGGAAATCAAAGAGTTCATCATCTGAAGTGTGAGATATGGGAATGCACATTCATGTCTGTGCCATCCATGGTGTCAATCAAAAGAGAAATGATTTCCCTGTCATTCCGTGTAAGAAGCAGGATGGGTTAAACAAACATGGTGGGAGATTTTATTTGGCCTTGCATTTGGAACGTCGGTATAAATTGATTGTCCCCTTGTTTCACTGCGATATCAATTGTTCGACGACGGTGCACGGTAAAATCGTTGATTTCGAGTTGAAGAATTGTGGTTTTGGCGGGGGAACCTGTACAGCGTTTTGAGAAGAGCTCTTCAGATGACGGAGGTTGAGTGACATGACTCGTGATCCGGTGTCAGATCTTTTTGACTTTGTGGGGTTCCTGCAACACATATTTTTTGGGAAGGTGGGGTAAGTGACCTGGGTGTCTGTGTACTACGTGTTGTTTTTAATGCTCTCTCATTAGCACGGCTTCATGCAGTCGATAATATCGAAGTGATCCACGGGGCGGGCGTGGAGTGCTGATGCCAATTAGCCCCACTGCAGGGCCCTTGCGCCGTGGCGATTTCCTGGGATGTCCTCCCACTTGCTGGTAACAAAGGGAGCCTTCGCCTCATTAACGTGTTAATGCTCACTGCGTGGGCGGTCGGCCGGTCAGTCGCTCGCACGAAGGGTGGTGTAGGTGGGCTTAAGTGGTGGGCTGCTGTCAATCCAGCTGGGCTGTTGTTGAGTTTGATTGGACAGTGAAATACTTAGGGTGGGGCTAAGAGCTGGTATTCCTGTGTACTGGAGTGTGGCATGAGCTGAGCAGTCTTTCTTCCCCAGCCGCTCTTCAGACCCTGAGTGGCTCATAATGATCAGACAGACAGGCTCACAGGGACTTTCCTTCCAGCTGGGACTCTGGAGAAGAGTCTCCCTGGGGGGGGGGCATTCCACCAGGGCCCTGTTTCAGGGTGGACTGGCCCAGACTGGGACTGCCACTGAGGGGAGAGGATTCGGAGCAAAAGGGCTAAGGCAACACAATGAAATCCACTGCTGCTGGGACTCAGATAATACCCCAGTCAGGTGCTATCGGGGCTGCACAACTTAGAGATTTATTATGTTGTTGCCATGGTAGCCTGCGCTCCTTAAAAAAAAAAAAAGATGGGAAAAGGGGAAAAAATGTCAAAATGGCATCAGTACATTTGTCTCTCTTAGGGTACGCTTGATTTGCTGCACCAGTGGGTCTGTCAACGGACATCTATGATTGGCTGAACCCAGTCAGTGGTCGCCTCCTCCCCAGCCTGCCATGGATGCCCATGCGCCCAGCCGAGGCGAGAGGCAGAGCAAGCTGTCACTTTGCAGCCTGCATGCATGCATGCACGGATGCATTTGTGGATGCACCTTGTGTGCACACGTCCGCTCTAAGCTTGCGTGCTCCCCCGTGCCTGGCCTGTCTCACATGCACGCAGCTGCATTTCTCCAGTCACACTTACGCACACACACCTGCAGTGCGTGTCTTTGTGCACACATGTGCAGCTGCACAGACTGATACACGCAGCAGCCCGTATCGCGAGCTTTCAGGCTGACAAATGCCAACACGCCGTTTAACTGAGTTGTGTCAAAGTATCAATAAACAAGAGTAACATTGATTTTAACAATTGACAGAAACCGAGTGAAAACTAAGGGAGTTATCTTAATTTTCAGTTTTTTACTGCAATTAAATGAACGGATTTAACAATTACATCTTATTCAGGTTTATGGAATGTGCATGCACAGTTGTCTTTAAAAATGAAACTGACAGTTCACAATCAGATTTTTAAAGCACTTCGTGAATTATCTGAATTTCAGGCTTTTTATGGCATAAATTGCAAGTATTTATGAAATGAAAACCAGAGATGTGCATTTAGCACATTTATTGCATTATGACTTTAATTTAAGAATGTAATTAACATATATAAAAAAGTTGAAATGATGTGGATGTCAGCCTTAGTCCTTAGTTACTGTGTTTATTGGTTTAATTTTTGATATACTGAATTTTCATACTTTGGTGGTGTGTATATATAATAGAACCCAGGGTGGATTAAACACTGCCGTAACCTTTTTCCATGTTGTTTGGGTCAGAACTTGACAGGAAACCATTCTGAAAATTCTGAACGTTTTCCATTCCCACATATTTGCAAAGCTGCCACGGTAACGTAACAAACATCTGGGTGCCTTTAATAGGCCAGGATTTTGTGTGTGCAGACCGGGAAAAGCTGACCCTCTCTCTGGTGCAGTGCTCACATCAGAGATCTTCAGATAACATGCGTACTGTTCTCTGTCTGAATAATCCATAAGACCGTGACCTTTGTGCTTCTATCTGTGTATTTACCAGAGTTCTTCCTCAGTATTGGATGTGTCCACATCAGTAATGGTGGCTAAGGACTGGGTCATTGTGCTTCGGTGATGAACGTGTTCTGATATGATAAGCATTTCTAAAGTTTGGTTTAAGTAAAACGATGCATAAAGACGATCTCGCTGTCTCCGTCAGCCTTACTGCAGGCATTCAGGTGCTGACACGCCTGTTCGGCAGCTATGGGCACACGCCTTCAGGCAAAATACTGCACACATGTGTGCCCTGTCCGTGTTTCTGCTCACTCCTGTGAGGAGCCACACGGTGTCTCTGTCTTTTGGTCTCTGTCACACACACGCGTACACGCGCGCACACATGCACGCACACAGGTGTGCGAATGTAAACTCAGAGCCCAGCCTCCAGCTCCTGATTCACAATTTCCTGTGTGCTTAGATTGTATCTGACAGTCGACAGGAATAATAAAGAACAGAATGATTAGCCTGCCTCTGTGCACACGTTGTCTTTGTCTTTCCTACGTGCTCTCTCTCTCTCTCTCTCTCTCTCTCTCTCCCCTTCACCATCCCTCTCTCTCTTTCTCTCTCTTCCCCTTCACCATCCCTCTCTCTCCCCCCTTACCATCCCTCTCTCTCCCCCCCCACCGTCCCTCTCTCTCTCTTCCCCCTTACCATCCCTCTCTCTCTTCCCCTTCACCATCTCTCTCTCTCCCCCCCTTTTACTATCCTCTTCCTCCATCACCTCTCTCTCTCCTTCATCCTTTTGTTATTCTCTTTCTCCCATTGCATTCTCTCTCTCGCACTTTTTCTAACACTTTTGCTTTCTGTCGTTCTCCCTCTCCTGCACTTGCTTTTTTGGTATACATGCAAAACATACTCGTATTCTTTCAAAACCTGCGATTGTTACTACGGTGTCTTGTCTTTCCCTTTGCAGCACATGGAATATCTGTTGTCTTTCGTGTTTTGGCACTCAGTTCTGGCAGCTGGCGTGCAGATTTCACCCCAAATCTGTGTAGAGCAAAAGAGCTGGTTAAAAAAAAAAACTCCTTGAAAAAGCAAAAAAAAAAAGTAAAAGAAATCTACTGAGCACTCACTATTTTATGGAATGGCTTAAATGAGCTTCTTACCATTTCTGGAGAACCCCTCCTGCTCCTGGCCATACCAAACCTGCTCCTCATATTTTAATAAGCCTTACGGAACAGGTGTTCAGGTGTTGAGGATGGGTTATCTGCACTTGAGACCCTCCTCACCTTTGAGAATTCGTGAAACAGAGGCAATCCAGTGTAATGTTAGCTCGGGCCGACCCGAGGCTGTACAGGAGCACCACAGCACCTCTTGTGCTTCTCCCTGAGTATGGTTCTTTGTCAGTCAAGCTGCCCCCCCCAGCACGCCACTACAGTGAGGTCACAGGGGTTGTTTGAACTACCATGGCATCTGTCCTCCCTTGCCTTCCGAATGAATAGCCCTATCTGAAACCTCCTAGTGGCCACTAAATGCTAAATGGCTGTGCTTTGCTCACAGCAGCAGTCAGGTGACAGGATTTCCCATGAGTCTTGAGGTGCGGCGTCAAAAGCTTTTCGTGTTGCGTGCGTTATGGTGTCGACCATATGTTGCATCAACATGCATCGAAGCCCTTCTCTGATCCTGCTCCTGGTGTACTGAACAGCATGAAGTAACTGTGCCATGGGGTCCTTCTAGCTCTGCGTGACAGACTTGTGTACCGATAGACAGGTACTCAGCTCTAACTGGCTGTAATTACCTGAATGCCTGGAAATGTCCTCTGGTTTGTTTGGGAGCCGTGGCAGGATGACGTCCATTAAGGGGAGTTTGGGGTGTGTGGAGTCGCCTGTAGCCTTCCCGCCCACCCCCATAAGATGGCCTTGGGAAGGGAATTACAAAGCAGCTTACTCGTGTAGGTGACAGTGCAGCCAATAGCATGACCCGGTATTAGTGTGTGTGAGCAGTGGTCGAAACACACAAAGACCAGTGTTGTCAGGCATGGTGATTCACGTGATTAAGCCAGGACTTTCAGCATGGGAGGATAATGGAATAGGATGGGTGGGTTCCAACCTACCAACCATGTGCAGAGAAAATCACTTCCTCTAATTGGTTATAAAATGTAATTTTTATAGCGTTTTTGGACATATTAATAATAGTCTCCGGTGTTTTGACCTGTATGTCTTTACTGCTGTCTGGCGTCCAGACTGGTGTAGCTGTGGGCCCCACTGTTGCCATGGTTGTTGTCGTGACGGTCTGTATCGTGCTCCGCAGTAGATGGCATGCTCTGTCTTTGCGTTTGCCCTGGGCTTTTTTCCACAGCTGCGACTGCTTTGGAATAGGTGGAAATGGAGGAGTCCCACACTGACACCAGAGTGGCAGCAGAGGCGGGCCTGTCACATTGGCAGTGGGAACCTGGGTCCAGTTAGCCTGAGGCTTCTGCCACTAATGAGCTCCTGGAGCCAGAGTCCAAGATCCTTTTGCTCTTTACCCTATATATGATACCGGCGGGCTGTGGATGGTGACATAATGTCCAGTGGACAAAGACTCTTCCACATGTCCTGAAGTAATGGTACCCCTTCCAGCACTCAAGATCTACAACATAGACTGGTGTCCCTGAGCTTTGTGCCAGGATGGGTGAGTCAGTGAGTGGCACCTCAGGTCGCTTTCTTGTGGTCCTCTGCATTTAGCGGCAGCGCTTTTAAGAGCGTTAGCATGTTTGGCAGAATTCAGCCCTGCTGGTGAAGTGTGCATTTGAGCTCAACAGTACCAGGACAGGCAGGCAAAATGTTCCGCAAGCTGTGAAAAGTCAGAGTGCGCTGTACTACGAGAACGCACCTGAGCTGCTTTCTGTTCCCCGTCCTCGCCGCTCATGCCGCTGGTGCAGCTGTGTCAGGATCGTGCACACAGACCTTTCTGAGACCCGGTGTTAAGCACCTCTCTCTTCAGAGCTCCTAGCATCCCCAGGATGTTGCCCAACTTTCACGCCTCTCACTTTGTGTCTGGTTTCACATCCTTTTTGGGCTCCTCCACCCCCACCCAGGACTGCACAAGTGACCGTTCAGGGTAATATGCAGGATGTAATAAAATGCCCCCTGCTGTGTTCCTGACCCAGGTACATTACTGTCCTACTTTTAGTTCTGTACTCAAATCTTAGTGTTATTTCACCCATAGTTACACAGTGGTTTGACACACACACACACACACACACACACACACACACACACACTCACACACACACACACCCCTACCTCCTTACCTTATTGTTCCAACTCCTCGTCCCTTGTCATGTCTGTGAGGTGAATGTTGTGTCTTCAGGCCCATAAGGGATCTTGCAGGTGGTTTGGTTGAAAGTAGAGCCATACGGTGAGGTTTCCCAAACCCCCATCTCCTCACACCCACCCAGAGCCTTTGCTTCCTCCCTGCACCCTTCTTGAGTCTCACTCTGACCCCCCTCCCCCCTCTCCAAAAATCTCATTTCCCTAACGCTAAACACGCACAGTGGTGCAGCTTTAGAAGGAGGAAGAATCAGGGTTTCAAAAATAGCACGAGCCGACTACATGTGGGGAGCACCGCGCCGTCCGGGTTGGTGGGAAGACCAACAGGCGGAGGAAGCGTTGTCTTTGCACACCCCCGAGCCCCAGTGCAGAAGGGGGGGGGTTCACCAACAATCACGAACCTACATCAGACGAAGGTGTTTCAGAGACAACCTGCAACTCTGACATTAATTACTAGTTTGTGAGACATTAACAGTTAATTAACGCTTCTCAGATTTGGCACACAATACCCCTTTACACCTAATATACATTCTTTAAAGAATGCTTTGTGGATTGCCAATTTGTCTTTTTTTACTCACAGTATTCAACTTTGACCAGAAGTGAACATCGGTGCTGTACAGATAGGCGTTTTCATACTGTATACATTCATTTAGTAATAAGTCCATATTAGAATTTAAACCATGTTATACTTTACCTCAAGCCTCAGATGTATACACTTAAGAAATTAGGCATATTTTGACCTTTTTTCTGAAGATAGCGGGTTAGGACATAGGATGTTCTGGTTACTGAAGACAATTATGTGTATATCTATGTAGTTTAAGAGAAAAAAATGTCAGTTTTCTGAACTCTGCAAGCAATGGTATAGTTTCATAGATACTCTACTGAACTGTGTTTTGTAAAGATCTTGTGTCATTTCTTTAGCTTTACTGATTTTGTCATGGTGTTCTGGATTACCCTTGTTTACCTAGGTGTTGTGACACTGTTCTCATTTTTCATTGGTCAGTCTTTATAAGAACACGTGCATGGAAGTGGAATGTGTTTGTAGCTGAGATTTGTCTGCCTCAAGCATTGCTGTTTCAGGCAGAGTGATGGACGCCTCTTTCCTCGGCAGGCCCCAGATCCCAGGCTGGGACTGCGGGCTGTGAGCCTCTCCCTGGTGCCTGGCTGTGTGGCTGGAGAGCTGACCGCAGTGCTGCTTGTTTGCTGGTGAAGGGTTCTTCCGGCGCCCGTTTTCACCCTGTCAGCAACTCCGGAGTTGCTAATGGCAAGCGGCGAGCAGAGGCACCGTAGTGCGAACAAGCAGCACCGTGAAAAGGAGCGGGGGTTGAACAAACATACGTGGCTGCTGCTGAGCTCCAGGGTTTAAGTGTGTCTGTGTATGTGTGTGCTTGTGTGTGTATGTGTGCTTGCATGTGGGAGGGACGGTTTGTCTGTCTGTGCCAGTGGAAATCTTTGTACTGCCTGCCTGTGTTTGGTTAACATAAGACGACAGGGCTTTTGGACTGTGGAAGTGTATGTGACAGTGTTGTGTTTATACTTGTGTGTATGTGTGCGCACGCGCGCGTGTGTGTGTGCGCGTGTGTGTGCGCGTGTGCGTGCGCGTGCGTATGTGTGTGCGCGTATGTGCATGTGCATACGCATGCTTGTGCAATTCTCTGTGCATCTTAGTAATGAACGGAATTGTATATTCTGTCTAGCCTTTAGATTTTTTCCTTAGTTTGTACATATTCCTTGTTAGCCAGTGGCAGTGTAGGAGGACAGAGGTGGGGGAGTGGATGAATGTTGCCACCGTCTTGTCCCAGGGCAGGCTGACTGGGGGCTTGAAATTTTGTGACTTGCATGATGAACTACTCCCAAGTAAGGGGTATACAGGGAATATTCCTACAAAACATTCACACACCATCAACAGACCCAAGGAACATTTCCCTTATCCAGTGTTTTCAATTTGTTTTTTTTTTCCTTTAAGTTTTATAGCAGCAGAGGTAGTGTATTTTCAGAGACAATTACACAAACCCGAAGTCTGCAGTGCATAATAATAGAGGTAATTGCGAAATGCAAAAAAGTTTTGTTTTTGGACACGTTGGAGCCCACATTTAATTATAATAGAAGTGAACCAAATCTGTAGAGAGGGCTCTTTTCTTGCTATTTGTAATGAAAATTTATGGAGCTCCAAAAAGTTTCACGTTACACCGGAACCGTAGAAATGACACTCATCGGTTTTCCTCAGGATTCTGTGCTCGTAGAGCCCTTCAGCAGGAGGGCTTCCGTGAAACAACTTGTGAGGGTGGAACAAAAGCCCCTCACAGAGCGGCAGGTGAAGTGACGGTCTGACAGAGTGAATTAAGTGATTAACGTGAGAGTAATACCTCCGTACCTTCTGTTTTATCTGTCGTTTCTCGGCTTTCTGTGAGTCCTTCTGTCACCGTGCGTTGGGGTGGGGAGGGGGTGTTTATGGCAGGATCATTGTTTAAGCATTTGCACTATTATCTGCTGTTATGTAGTATCTGCCCTCATTTGCTGCTTTGCCTCTTTGTAGTAACTATAGTTAATGCAAGCCTGCGGAATTACGAGCAGTCTGATATTGGCCCTGTACTTCAAGGGTTTTCTCTCCATTTTATAATGTAGGGGAGAGTAGGTGGCAACTGGCAGTGGGGTTATCTTTTGAATGGTGAACAATCTCATTGTAAAATAAACTTACAAATATTGAAGATGATGATTTAAAGATCAAGAAAAATGGATGGTTTGCTATTTTGGGTTTACAGGTTTGGAAGACTGACCAAGCACTGTCTGACAGCAGTTTATAGCTTCATCACACTTAGAAATGTACCTTTACTTTTATTCATTTAGCAGATACCTTTGTCCAAAGAGACTTACAAATGAGTAAGAGTTACACGTACATATTGAAATGAGGTCAGACAATATCTGAGAATCCAGCTAACAGTAAGTGGTGTCCTATAGTCTATAGTGTATAACATTAAGTTATGCAAGAGTCTAAATCAACTAAAAAGGCAAACTTAAATTAGCAATAACAAAAGGGATAAATAGACAGCAATTAAACATTGGAACAGTAAAGACGCAGAGCTGATGAAGATGAGATTCAAGCACTGAGGGTCACTGAGGAGATGAGTAAAGCAAGGGGCAGGTCATTCCACCATTTAAGCACCAGGGATGAGAAGAGCTTAGGTTGACCGTTCTTCAGCAGGGGTGCAACCAGTCTCTTTTCATTGGCGGACTGTAGAGTAAGGGAGGGGACCTCGGTCTTGATTCAGGATTAGAGGTAACTTGGAGCAGTCACATTCATGGACTTGAAAATAAGCATCAGGGTCATGTATTTGATGCAAGCCTGGGCCAGAAGCCAATGCAGGAAAATAAAAAGCAGAGTAACATGCGTCTGTTTGGGCTGGTTGAAGAGTAGACGAGTCATGATATTCTGAATCCTCTGGAGAGGTCGAATCGTAGAGGCTGGGAGACCAGCCAGGAGTGAGTTGCAGTAGTCTAATGTTGAGATGACTAATGCTTGGACCAGGAGCTGAGCTGAATATTCTGTTAGAGATGGTCTGATCTTCCTGATATTGTAGAGAGTGAATCTGAAAGCCCTGGAGAATGTAGCAATATGGTCAGAAAACGTCAGATTGTTGTCCATCACTAATCCAAGTTTCTTTGCTGATGTTGAAGATGTTACAGTTGGTGTGCTAAGGTTAACAGACAGCTCACGGGCAATGGAGATCTTGGCCAGGATGACCAACAGCTCAGTCTTGGAGAGATTCAGCTGCAGATGGTGATCTTCATCCATCATGTCTGCAAGGCATGAGGTGATCTGTTTGAGGGTTGCGGACCTCTGGTGATAATTAGGAATTGTAGTAATGCAAGGGAGGGGTTAGAGATATGGCCAAAGTATGACATCACAATATTTTTGGTTATAGTAATGATTCAGGATATAGATTGTGATCTATTTTTTTTTTGGTTATTTACAAACTTAGTAAACTGGCATGTATGTAGTGATGTTCATTGACAGCAATTATATCCTAAGAAAATAAGCAATAATTTAAAAAACTAAATGCTGTTCAAGTTTTAGTTCAAGATCTAGTCATTAAGTTGAGATTCACGTAGACACAAAGAAGTGATGTATGCAGACAGTGTGTGGATGTACTGCATGCTGGAATTGCATTGTTTCACATCTGTCTGCTTTTGTTGTCCTTCTGTTGTAGCCCCCAAACACGCAAGGATTGCGGGACGGGCCCTTGCCTGTTTGTTTTATAGATGTAATGGTTAAGTATGGAGTTGTATCATGGTCCTTGCGATAACTCTCAAATACGTATGGTGGACACGGTCTTGATAAAATATCTTGATAAAATATATTGTCCACCCCTGATGTAGAGTATTGCACACACTACAGACTCTCATGTAGAAACTGCTGGTTTTCATAGCAAGAAGCTAAGAAGAGCCTTTTTTTACCATTATTTTTTATTACTGTTTTCTATCATTGTTCTAAACAGGGATGTTTTCAGTGAAATTAAAATGATGAATGCAAAACATGGCAGGCAGGCACATTTCTGGATATACATTACAACACATTTCTTTGACCTCATGTAACTTTCATGGTTACATTGTTTGCCAAACGTCAGACAGTCCAAGTGTTCTGCACATTCTGGAGGTGTGGCTGAAATCAGCATTTCCTCCATTTGGTCCATAATATCCCAGAAATTGGCTCCAGTCTAAAGTTTTTATTTCAGTGAAAATGTTGCAGATGTATTGAAAGTTTGTATATATGTCCTGAAGAATATTAAAATGTCCGTTACACAATGCTGCACATAATGTGTATGGTGTCTTCCTGAAGTCAGTTTTTCAGAACTGGGAGTTCTGCAACAGTTTGTGGATTTCCATACATGTTTGGTATTGGATTAAATGATAAACTCATTTGTTATCATGCTCAAAAATTTAAGTACTGTATATCTGACGTGATGTTGTTGTTGTTGATCTTATTAGTTTTCATACATCTTACCACTTATAACTTACCACTTAGCTTTAGGGTACGTGTTGTACAGCTGCTCTAATTCTTGCTGTAATGTTAGCCAATGTTAGCACGAGACATTATTTCATTTACTAATTCTACATAAAAACAGCAACCACCAGCTGTTAGTGGCGGTTGTTCCCGGTGATTCTATTGGTTCCAGCAGTATCTGTTTTTAATGTGAGGTAAACCTTCTCAGCTTGCTATAATAATGAGCCCTGTCAGCAGCCGTGGTCAGTGCCCATTCTGAGGGGTCGCTAATTTACGTTTCCCATGTGTCCTTTTGCCGCTGTGAATCCACACCCCCCCCCCCCAAGGTCTGCTGGGCCCTCAGCGTTGAGGTCTGGAAGCAGTAGGCAAACACCTGGCAGTTCTTTGGGTTCCCATTTGGTTTTTACAGCCAATTTCTTTATTAAAAAAGGTATTTACCTAGTCTTGGAATTAGGGATGCAGAGGAATATTCGAATAACGAATATTCGTTTAACTTTTTACTATTCGAATTGATATTTTACTATTCGAATGTTCGTTTCTG
>JABJVR010047014.1:4514-29414 GCA_025773905.1 Chitala chitala
TCGTGGTGTTTCAGTGAGTAGCCCATCTCACACCTGAAATCGTGGTGTTTCAGTGAGTAGCCCATCTCACACCTGAAATCGTGGTGTTTCAGTGAGTAGCCCATCTCACACCTGAAATCGTGGTGTTTCAGTGAGTAGCCCCGTCTCACACCTGAAATCGTGGTGTTTCAGTGAGTAGCCCATCTCACACATGAAGAGTCACAGCTTTGAATCTGAGTGCTGACCGTTATATCCCTGTTCATGTGGGTTGCCTCCCTTACTCCAAAGACATGCAGGCTAGGTGGATTAGGAAATATAAATTGGCCTTTGTGTTTGTGTGTATGTATGTGTGTGTGTGTGTGTGTGTGTGTGTGTGTGTGTGTGTCAGTATGAATGTGGAGCAATGAACCTCATTCATTGTTGTCATTGTTGGTGACAGTGATAACAACACCTATGCTAACTGCACAAAAAAGAGGCCCAGCAATTTACTTCCATGTCTTGCCAAAAAAATTCTAGGTATATTAGCATGGCTAGTGCCAACAGAGTCACCACGAATGGACATCAACACAGTGGCACTTACTGTAGTGTATTCTGCATTTGATAATTATGTGACTGGTGTAATCATATGTATAGAAAGGGAAATATAATGTGGATCAGCGGGCATGGCCTACAGTGGGGTGGGGTTTCAGTCCAGTGTTCCAAGTAGAACTAATTAATTCTGTCCTTTCAGGGTACCATCACAGCCTCCCCTCCTCTCCATACATCACCGGTCCTGGGGGTCACAGGGCACCTCCTCTCGGCACGCTGTCGTCTGAGTTCCTGAACCAGGGTCCCTCTGTGAAGATAATCCTCCTGCTCTGTAACACGTGCGGTACTGGTCAACAAGCCACCAGGTAGCCAAAGGGCACTTAGATCTTTGTGAGAGTGAAGTTAATTACATTTGCTAATTTTAAAACCCTAAAGAGCCTTGTAGTGTTGAAGATAGCATTAGAGAGTCCCGTCGAGTCACATTTTACGTCAAATCTGACCCAGAACCATTTTTTAAATTAGTTAAGTATTAGAAAGTGAAGGAAAGGGCCCAAAGGAAATCTGATATGGTCATTCAGGACACATTTATTGCACAGTTTAATCATCCTTATTGGATAATATCGCAGGAAGATGAGTGAGGGATTTTTGGCTCAATATTTTCTTTGTTTTGCCTGGAAAATTTGGAAATCGGGCAACCCTGTGAAAAAAAAACCGAAACATGCTGTTTTAAGGGAAATTGATCCTGAGCTAAACTCACATAAATCCCTTTTAGGAATAGCAGTATAAAGAATTCATTATTTTCATTAGTCAGTACTTCACTTCTGAGCTTTTGAGCCACTGGGAAGAACCATCACATTGCTCAGTACTTCCATAATGGTGGTTTTTCCTCCCCCCACCTCCAGATTTGGGCCCCCATTCCTCATGCGTGAGGACAGAGGAATCTCCTGGGAGCAGCTTCAGCAGACCATCCTGAATAAACTTTCATATCTGATGATCTGTGGTGCCCAGATGCAGGTAGTCCCATGCATGTCCCAGTGCTTCAGCCAATAGGAAGTCAGAACAGTTGGAGCAGGATGGATAAGCAAGATTGGAACAATTGTCTATTGTAAATGCATGCCATATAACACAGCCAGGGTTTGATCTACTGTGTGTGTGTATGTGTATATATATATATATACTTATATTTTTGTGGTGGGCCTGCAGCAATGAATGGACATACAGTATCATATTTTTCATTCTCAGTATCACCAGTAGGGGGCACCAATTTACCCCCCCCCCCAATAGACAAAAGCTTTGACGTTCAGATTTTCTAAGAGTCATGTTGACCCCTTTGATTAGCACGTCCTGCTGGGAACAGGACTAAAATACACTTGAGTTTTATTAAGAAGGTCACATCTTCAATTTGTTTTCCCTGCTATCTTGAAGTGTCATGGGGAAATGACAGCTCAGCTCAGACTTCTCAAATCCTCTTCCCTTCTCATCATCTTGAACTGTACAGTGTTACAAAGTTCCAGATAGGATGCTGCCATAAGGCACAACTGATATAAAGATTGTGGCATTTTTTGATCACAATTATGACAAAGCAATGGATTGTGTGTGTGTGTTAATGTTTTGACAAACTGAAGTCTTCTTTAGTAAGTCTTCTTTAGCAAACTCAACAAAATATGGCTTGATCTGAAAAAAAATTGTGGATGTTATGTGTCCTTGTTATTGTGTATTACTTTCTTGTAGTGTGTGGCAAAGTGAGATATAAGTCTGAACATCTGTGTAGAATCCGTGCAATAAATTTGACAGCACTATTACAAGCATTTAAAATGCATTTATATTTTAACTATTCATATAAATGCATTAATATAAAAAAACTGTAAAAATTACATTATAACTAGTTACTTCTCTTTTCTCAGCAAACTTTCTGAATTCTTTGTAACGTTTTATAGTATTAAAAATTTTGTCAGAACTTAGTATATAATGTTGTATATCAATTTTTACAACAAAAGCCGTTGGCATGTGTACTGACTGATATTAAATGGACAGTATCAGCTAAGAGGTTTAGACCAGCATGAGAAGAATGTTGCTAAGTGGGTGTCATAATAAATATGCCTCCAGCCAATCAGCATCTACTGTCTCACTTATCATACCGCAAAGCAACAGCAGCTCTCCATTAGCATCCATCCTGCCAGCAAGTGGGATTTTAATAGTACAGAGGGAAGCTACATTCACAGTGGTGTGTAGGGGACAGTGAGCCCCTGGCCTAATTATGGTGCATGCTGTGGAGACGTCGTTAAAGTGTACCTTATCTTTATCACATTGACTGGCTAGAGCAGTTTTGGACAGCACATTCTCTCAGTGCTGTTGTGGCCTGCCTAGGGGGCCAGTTCCTGTGCAATTTCCTACTCCACACTAAAGGTTTTATGACAACCTGGGTGATGTACATTTTGCACCAGCTGTGTCCTAGGTAGAGTGGGTGTAGAAAATTTGCCCTTAGCTAGTATTTTCTGGCCACATATCACTCTGGCCTGTTCAGTGTTAATCCATGCACGGTGTTTCCATTTCACAAGCCCCCTCCACTCACTGTGCATGTTTGTGTGCGTGCGTGTGTGTGCGTGTGCCTTTCTCAGACTGGAGTTGTGCCATTTAGGATCCGAGTGCCAGGCGGCTCCACCAGCCACAGTTACCTGTGCCCCCAGGACAGATGGCCTCTCTACCACCCACTGGTGGACAGGTATATTCAGTGCTATTGCTCACTGGCAGGAGGACTGTATCTCCATAGGGTGGCTTTCTGGGAAAAAAAAAAAAACATTCACCAGCTGTTTACCCTCTCCACAGTTTACCTTCTGTTGAATGGCAACATTTCAGCAGACACTGTTGACCAAAGCCACCTGAATCCTTGTATGGTTATACAGCTGCATATTTTAGTGTAACATATCAGGTCAGTACATTATTGAAAGGCTTCACCCCAAAACTGAGTACAGACTCCTGTTAATCTCATGTTCTGATCGAAAACTTGCATACTTACAAATGTTTAAATTAAATGTTCTCAGTGAAAGGTCTGCTCTAATTACAGCCCAATGTAAGTTGGCCTTAATCATGTTTAAGCCAGTTATCGATGATATGGAGTCCTACCGGAGAACTGAAACATTGAAGTTTGAGTGGAGTAGAGTGCCTCTTCATTATATTTCACTCTGTAAATCTTCCAGAGTTTTTCAAGCCTGAAGTAATATGCATTTGGAGATTTATGATTTACAGAGAAGCAGAAAAGAACGTCAGGAAAGTCTGTCAAAATGTCAAAGCATGGGCTGAAGGTGCTCGATTGTAGCATGACTTGTTCCTCCTCTTCTGTGCTTGAATGACAAGTATTGTGGCAATACAAGTTTTGACAGACGTGGCAAATCTCAGATGTATAAAGACAGTGTGAGACCTTATGGTAAAGGGCAAATCTGACTTCAAGGTCATACATTCTAGCAAAAACACACAATCTCCTGCCTTTTATAACACTGTTGTGTAACCTTTGTTGGCTGCTGGGATGGTACGGCACTAATTATTAACGTTCTGAAAATTAATGCATTTCCTTCATTAAGCTTACACTTGAACACTTTTTATCTTTACACACATGATTTTTAACCACCAGTCATGTGGGTTTTGAGACCAGTCTGATGGAGCTGATCATGAAGGCATCAGAGACCAAAGGATACGGAGTTTGAGATCTGGGACAAAGATAGTGCTGTTGTACCGTTGAGAAAAAACGTTGTGCTAATCAACTGAATATGGTATTGTTCTACCAACAGCAGATGTTTATGGACACTGTCCTCAGCATAACTTTGAGGAGATTCAGCTTTGAAAATGAATGAGTATTGATTTACTGAAGCACAGCCTTGTCTTGGAAGACGATGGTCTGTCTGGGACATTTTAAAGCCCAGCCATTATCAGGAAGATTTACAGCACCAACTGCTTGGAGCAGACAGAGAAAGGATTTTTTAACTGTTTTCCTCTGCTTCTTTTGCTGACGTTCAGAAAGAACTGGCAAGCATAAATCCTAACTTCCTCCCACGTTGCAGAATTATTCTTGCCTGAGCTTAAACCTCCAAATAGACAAAGGCAATTATAATGACAAGCATGCTTGTCAGAATGAATTTAACCCCGTGCTCTGTTTTTAAATCTGCATCTGAAGTTTCTTCATATTTCTTAAATCTCCCAAATTTGCCTCATTTTATTTTGTAGATTTTTAGCAGGACACTGTTGCTGAGGGGGAAAAAGGATTTTGTTAGAGTGCAATGCATTCATTTATGTAATCCTGGTGCTACAGTCTACATGTCTCAGCGTATTATATTTCTGTTCAGATGCTTCCACCTTGTGGTCATTTTCAGTTCTCCCCAATGCCGTGTAAATCCCCACTTCACAGACTGGCGCTTGACTGGGTTCTTAACAAACGTTCGGCTCCCTTGTTGTTAATTATGTAGTGCTGAATATAGGTGGGCTGTGATCACAGTAATTAAGTGTAATGAATGTTTCTCCATAATGATATGTTTACCTGCATGTAATAATAGAGTTGTGACCAGATATGCACTGCAGAAGGACAAAGATACCGATGACCTTTGTTTTGAATATTCTCCCAGGGCTCTAAGGTGCTGTGGGCCAGGGGGTCCCCCCCATGTGAAGCTCATCATTGAATGGGATCACAGGCTGAAGGAACGGTGAGTCCCTGTAACCGCATGAGTACATCTGCTTATTGGTATGATCTCAGACCCTGTGTACACGTATGCATGTTTGTATGCATGTTGGCATGGTCCCACGTGGATTTGTTTACACTGTTTGTGTGTGTGTGTGTGTATGTGTGTGTGTTTGTGGTCCTTCAGCCTGTTCGGTAACATTCGGGAGGAGACGGTGCAGGACTCAGAGAGTGTGAGGTTGCAGGAGCCACAGATCTGTTCCCTGGATGAGTGTTTCCAGCTCTACACCAAGGAGGAGAGGGTGAGGGCTTCAGCACAGAAATTCACTGCATTTGCGCATCACCTGAGCCATAAACTTTAGCGGGACAGTGCGACACTTAATTAGGATCACTCTCTAGAGTGCCACAGTAAAGTGTTTTAGCGAGAGTGCCTGTTGAGTGTGTTAGCTGAGTAATCAACTGGAGTATTTCAGTGAAGAACCTAAGGGACCACCCTGTTGGGCACAATATCAGTTTCTCCTGTTATATAAAAAATAATTACCTTTATAAAATGTTGTGTCTTGAGGAATAAAAGAAGGGTGCTCAGTGCTCATGAATATTTTAAGCTATCACCAAACATAAACCTTTCCTGCTTTTAAAAGCAAGCTTCCTTCTGTGCAGCAGATAGTAATGATGTTACGAGATCTGTATATACCTCAGTAAGGGATCAAGCTGCCTTGAAATATGGACTGAGTATGTAGTCAATCCATAAAGTGATAGTGATTGCCGTTTGACTTTGTGGGAAGCTGGCACCGGACGATGCCTGGAGGTGCCCGCACTGCCAGCGGCTACAGCAGGGCACGGTACAGGTGAGCCTCTGGACGCTGCCTGATATCCTGGTGCTGCACCTGAAGCGTTTCCGGCAGGTGGGCGGCCGGCGGCACAAGCTGCCCACGCTGGTGCATTTCCCCCTCTCTGGCCTGGACACGGCACCCCACGTGGAACAGCGGGGTGGGCGCAGCGGACCAGGGATCCAGACATCATCCGTAGACTTCCTATACGACCTGTACGCTGTCTGCAACCATCATGGGGGCATGAATGGTGGCCATTACACAGGTAGGAAGGGAAGCTTTCTAAGGCAAATACCAGTGTCGTATAAAGTACCTGACAGCCACCCTTAAGTAAAAGTTATTTTACTTTAAAATTACTTACATAAAAGTCAAAATCTCCCATTATAATATTACTTAAATCAAAGTATGAAAGTATCTGTTATTCACTGTACTTGAGTATCAGAAGTAGTTTTTGAATAAATGTACTTAAGTATTGAAAGTAAAAGTAGAAGTATGTAGTTATTCCAAATTTTTAATCTGTAGTGCCTTCTTTTCCAAATTAATTATTATTATTACTGTTGCTTTTAATTATTATTAAATTAAAACAAAAAGATTATATATAGCCTTCACAGCACTGCAAAAACTGAGACCTTTAAAACTTAATGAACTATAATAGAAGTGAAATGAACTGAACATAAAGCATTATAGAAACGTTCATTATCTGTAACATTTAACAATAACACACTGGCAACACAAAAATCCAGTTTTCCTTCCTTCCTATCACTTCTTTTTCTGTCCCATCACTTCCCTTTCCCTAAATCCATTTAGGCTTCCCGTTCATTCTTTGTTTTTAATTTCCTTCCCTACAATTACAACCCAGGCAGTCCTTACTTAAGATGAAACCTGTTTAGCCTCAAAAGAAGTTGGTTTTCAAAATTACAAGAATGACAGGTGTTGTTGGAGAAGACGTAGCAGGTGTTGGGGCAGCATCACTGCAGCTAGAGGAGGATGCTGCTGCTTCCATGGCAGTTTCTTTCTGCTGCCCGAGTTGTTTTTTTTTTTGTAGTAAGTAACTAAAATGCCAAGTAGGAAATCTAGTGGAGTAAAAGTTGATAAATTTTAAAGCTCAAGTAAAGTACCTATACTCCCAAAAATACTTAAGTACTGTAATGAAGTACTATTACTTTGTTACATTACATCACTGACAAATACTGCACAAGGGAGAATTGACAATTCTCTATTCAGTTGTGGATGGGGCAAGAGGCGTTTATAAGAAGTTCTTAAATGTAAGAGGAGGTTTTCTGTGTTCAGTAACACATGGCTGTGAATAGGGGTTCTGAGGTTAATACTGCAAGTTATAACTATTGTAAGTTAATATTGAGACTGGTGATCAGCATACAGGAATTACTGAGTGGTTTATAGTGATTGTTGATGGCACATCCTGCTGTGTGTGTGTTTGTTTGCTATGAGCAGCATGCTGCAGAAACTCAGTGGACGGTAAATGGTACAGGTACGATGACAGTGCCGTGGACATACTGCCCGAGGTGGAGGTGTGCACCCATGATGCCTACATCCTCTTCTACCACAGACGCAATGCCATCCCTCCCTGGTCTGCCAGCAGCTCTATCACAGGTGGGTCTTATGAAGGGGCTCTGAGTTCTGATAGGTCATGCGCTCCAGAGTGGCAGGTGGAGCAGCCAAAAAGTGTTTGTTGAGTTTGTGAAATGAATGCTGACAAACTTATCCCACCTTAGGCTCCACCAGCTCATCGCTGTCTGACCACTGGTTGACCCGCCTCAGAGGGGACTGTAGAAGAGGCACCCGCGTGTCTCAGGTGTCCATAGCCTACTCATCTACACCACCAGATTCACCTCAGTCATCTGTCTTTCGAGAGGAGCCCTCTCAGGACACTGCAGGTGATTGTATTCACGATAGGTGACCACTGTAGCCAATACTCCCAGCATTATCTGTGCCGTATGGCTCACTCCTTTGTATTGACCTTTGTATTTACATCATGAACAGTCACCTTTAAACATAAGATCTTACCATCCTCTGCCATGATTACAGCAGGAGAATATGAGGACAGGCCATTTGTGCGGCGAACCCAAGGCCAAAGCGCTAGCGTCAGGATGCCCCCTCGGAACGGCCTCAGCAAAGTATTGCCTTTACGCTGGTCACTGGGCTCAAGGGGCAGCCACAGACCCTGCACGGGGCAGCTGGTGGAGTACCTTGAGTCAGGTCGAAGGCCACGCTGCACCAGGGACCCTATTGTCCCACTGGAGGCCAGAATGACTGAGGTACAGACCCTCACTGCCTCGCCGCAGCGCAGGGACCCAACAGAACAGCATGGAGCCACAGACGGGGCTGAAGGTGCTCTAACATTGGGAAAGTCCCAGAAAACTGGACCCCAGGTCTCCCCCTCCTGGAGGGGCTGCAGTGTGGGGCCCATTCCAACTCCCAAACCACCTCTCGGCTGGGACCCCTCCAAACCACCTCTCGGCTGGGACCCCTCCTTGAACAGGTGTGACAGCCAATCAGGGCTGGCTGCTAGTAGTGCAGGTGGGCAGCAGGAACATGCCTTGACGCCTCCTGCTGACGACGGGAGGAGCATCAGAGGGCCGATCCCAAAAAGTGGTGACAGCCGGCAGTCCTTTCTTCGGCCGGGTTTCTTGAGGAGGGACCTGGACAGCAGGTCTGGAGGAGGCAAGGCAAATGGTCTCCTTGGAGCAATGGACATCCAGCGTTCCCACAGCATCTCCAGTGTCAACGCTCCGCTGGATTCTCCGCAGAGGGTGCCCCCCCGGGAGACACTGCTGCACAGCCCCGCCCACGCAATCCTGAACAAAGTGTGCTACGGCTCTGCTACCTTGGCCCGGAAGAGGCCTGTTCCAGAGTCAGTCTTCCAGTGAGCTCTGATCACAGACAGCAGTACTGATCTAAAAGGGGCTACTCTGCAGACTTCTCCAGAGTGAACAGGCTACAGTGCTTCCTGAAGCTCAGTGGTTTCAATGGATGTCCAGGTCAGAATCGTTGAAGAATGAACTGTGTCTCACGTTAATGTTATGTGTGTACTAAAACTAAAGGGGTTTTGCCGACTTCTCTTTGCAATAATGCTTTCTAATTTTCGTGACAGTTGACCTGAAGTGCCTCAGTGATTGAATATTGGTAGACGTTAGAAAACTGTTCTAACAAATTTTGTCTGTATACTGATAACATACTTTAAGGAACATTACTTTCAACTGATTTGACAGTGTTTAGGTATTGTAATTTTGAATGAGAAAGTCTTTGCAGGTATAGCCCTGAGAGATTGCCTATTTGCATATTATCTTCAGTTGTCTTCATGCATTGTTACTGGTATACAAAAATGCATATCAGAAAGGCGGTTTATGAAACTGTAGCATTAAGAGCAAACTATGAATTTATACAAGGTTTGAGCTTGTACTTGAATGTTGGCTGATTTGTATTTTATTTCTGAATGTTGCAGATAACGTGAAATTACTGTACCTATTTTGCACTTTTATTAAAATGGTGAGGTCCTCTAAACCTGGCATGAGAAAGCAGATGCTCAGGGATGGGCTGGGTGTGGGTTGCATACAAGTCACCATGCAGGGCGAGGAAGTCCAGCTGCAATGACGCCACATATTACATTTGACTTCAACCTGATAGACACATACAGAAAACCCTCAAAGGTAGGGCTTCATCACTCACAGCCCTCAAAAAAACAACCTGATTGTCAACGCATCATTGGCAAGTCCGTCTTAATCGTGGTCATGGAGAACTTCTCCATGGAGGACTGCTCAGTGAGGTTAAGATCTTCAGTGGGTAAGCTGTCATCCCCAGAGCTGGATCCACACCTCTCTCCCTGCCTTACCTCTTCTCGCTGTCTTCTGGCTGGCAGCTCAGACTGGTCAGGACAGCTCTGAGGTGCTCGTGGACCTTATGGGCATGTGGTCCTAATTTTCTGCACCTGGACAACCTTCTCTGCAGTGGTTCTTCAGTGAAAGCAGGATCTGTTAGTTTACTAATTTAATATTGGTCTAGCTATATATTTTTTTTAATAGAGACATGATTTGTGAATGCAAACATTTTTCATTTTTTGATGTTCTACTGACAGTAAATATTTGTTTAAAAGCTGAAAAACCAGAACAGCATTTCTGTTGTTTCCTTGTCCTGTGTGCATGTGAAACTGATGGTCTTCTTTTCTGCATTGTGAAACATTTTTTTTTTCCTTTAAGATGTCAGTCACCGCAAAACTGGGTCTGCAGTGCACTTTAATTATGCACAAATCTTCCTCCTCTTTGACAAACAATGGGAAAAGAGTGTTATCACAGAGTGAATATTGAAACAAGTCAGATAATATTAATACATGTAACTCAGTCAATGAAAAATGACCAAGGGGGCGACATGCCTCACTAACAGACAAAACAGAAACAAGAGAGAAAGCAGGAAAAGTGTTATTCTTGTCCCTTCAGACACCAACCACATCTGTAAAACTTAAACTTTGTTGAGAGAGATGGGGACTGTTGAAAAGCATACATTTAAGTAATAAATGTGAAATCAAAGGGAGCCATTATTACTTCTGCTGCATATAACAATTCAGATTTTTAGATGCTAGCACTATAAACAGTGTATTCACACATTAACATGAAGGATACTCTTTGTGGGTGATTGTGGGAGTGTAATGATTTTTTACTTCTTGGATACAGCCTGTGAAGAGGCTATTTAGCTGCAGATGACATATGGTAACAGACTAGGAATTTTCAGTCATTATACATGGAACCCACATGGCTTTGCAATCAACGTAAATGTCCATGCCAGTCCTGGCTAATTGCACCTATACACACCAAGATGAACATATTGTCTGGCTAAGTTCTTGATTTGTTTTGTATTTTCCACAGCAAAAATTTAGCTTAATTGAGTTCAAGCATCCTATCATATCCTATCATTTAACATAATCCATGTTTGGCTACCTAGATAAACACATTGTGTAATAGCTGACCATTGTCTTTTAGTCTGTCAGCAGAAACTCATTACACAACATCAGCATCGTGTGACTCACGGGCTGTACAAATTTGCTTAATCAATAAAAAATTGTCTGCAGTTCATTTTCTCCCCCCCCCCCAAAGAACTAAGTGCCAGTAATAAATTAGTCCACTGTCAGTACATGAATGATGCTTTCCCAGTGATATAATCTGTTTTCTGCAGTGTCTCTCCCTGGGCTGTTCGTTTCACTATGGTAAAGAGAAGCAGAGACAAGAACATCTGCAAGACAAACTTACCTTTAAGAAAGTCCATAGAACATAATCCATTAAGGAAACAATACATACAAAAAACATATTCACAACTTAAAACAATATATACTTTTCACATTCATTTGTAAATCAGAGATTTTGTTCAGGACATTGATTCTTTTAATGTTTTAAGGGCAAATCATTTTGGTAAAATATCAACAAATAGTTTTTGTTGTTAATATTCTCTAGAAAAGCTGTTATGAGTAATACAAAAAAATGGAAGCTGCTAATGCTAGGATGTGATTGCTGTTGGAAATAAATTATATTGTCTAATATAAATGTGTTCAGAAATGCTCATAGTAAGGGATTTATGTATATCTTGTCTCAGAAGGACATGTGCAAGGTGGTTAAGATCAAACGTAACAATTTTAAACTGTTTCAGTGCTAGAATTGCTTTTGTTAATTAACTGAGAGTGAGAGCAGCACCCCCAACCTCACGCCCTGTGTTTCAGTCTTGTACTTTCTGGGCTCTGGGTTTCATTCAGTCCATGGCTCTGCACACTTTGCCTTTAGCCTTACGGACTTTCCTTTCATAGTCCAAAAACATGTGATTTACATGTTCTGTGTACACATGATTAACTTGTGGCCTGCATCACATCCTGTGTGCTCTGGAGCAGGTTTTGAGTTCCCCATACCCCTAAACAGGATAAGTATTTTGGGAGACTGAAAAGACAGGATGCATAATGAAAGCACAGAGAGAATTTTAAAGGCTGTGATTAAAATCCTTGCAGGAGAAATGCTGAACTGTGATTATAAATGGCATCACATGACATCGGGAATGAAACATGCACCAATCAGTTTTATTTTAAAAGCAAAAAATAAATAAAACACAAGTACATAGACTGTCAATTTTTCTACTTAAAAAAGGGCACCACAGCAGTGAATGGTGTATATGGTATGATTATGTTTTATGGACTATGGTCTCACTATTGAATGGAAACAGATATGTTTCAATACTGAGAAAGCAGCAATTACTTATGAACTGAAACAACCCATAATGCCTGTCCCCATTTCCACAGCATCCTTCTGAAAACTGGTGGACATACTTGGAGCTCGTTACATTCAGGCTGAGTGATGGAGACTTTACAGTGTTAGCAGGACTAGGAAACAGAGCAGAACTTATTCACTGTCTGTGGGCAAGGCTGGAACTGGAGGTAACTCTACCTGGGTTTTTATGTGCTGTCTTTCCTTGAAAGCTCATTATTTCAGAACCAAGTAATGCTGAGCTGCTTGTAAGTACTGTAGTAAAGTGCCAAGTCAGAAGATGATTCAGGTCAGCTACAGTTACTGTAAATGGTTTACATATGTGTCCCCGAAGGTCAGGAAAGTTTGGGAGATTACTTAATTGATCTTTAAATCTGTAATTTAATTCTGTATGAAACAAAGATCTCATTTGATTTTGTCTTCTTGTGCGTACTTATATTTCTAATTATTGGAGTGACACTTGTTTCTATTTTCAATGGCAAAAAAGTTTTTTAGCAGAGTTACATTTATCTTAAACGTACTTTGCAGTCCTTGTTTGATTATTGTACTGAGTGTTTTTTATTTAGTATTTTCCTGACAGTCAGGTTTGGGAGGAAAAACACAATGAGCTAAATGAGTAAATGTAAATGAAATTGTGCGTTTTGACCTATACCCTATGCACTGCTTGTTGCTCCATGACAAAAACAAAATTGCTGACAAGTCTGCGGGGCCAGACCAGCAGTTAACTAGAAGGAAGTGCATTTTAACTCTGACAATTATTATAACAGGCAATTTGGTAAATGGATCAACATTGCTTGTGACAGGGCTGAGATGTGACTTCCCAAACTGCTGGTGTTACTGCTCAACATTCCTGTGTTCTACATGTTCTGAGATTCGTCTCAGTTTTTCCCCAGTAACCAGCAGTCTTTTCATGTAGTCCGCTTGTAAGTAAGCTCAGTTTTTCTTTTTCCATCCATCCATTAATTTTCCATACTGCTTCTCCAGTGACCTGGACCTGTCCTAGAAAGTTTAGGGCACAAGGTAGGGGACACCCTGTATGCATATAAATCCATCACAGGGCACAATCGCACACACACCAACACATCCAATCACACACTATGGCGATTTGGAAATGTCAGACAGCCTCCAACACATGTCCCTAAACTGTGGGATGAAACCGGAATACCTGGAGAAAATTCACAAGACGTAGAGAAAATATGCCAGCTGTATGCAGGCTGAAGGCGAGATTCGATCGTTCAGTCTTGGAGGTGCACCCTCACTTTTTTTTTGGACAAAATTTCTTCAACATTAATCAAACTTTGTTTTATATAAAAACCATAAGACTACCTGCCAGCACAGTGGCACTGTTGCCTTCCATCCTCCATCCTTTCTGCCACCTCAGGGTGAACACAGAGGACCCTAACACACCTATAGGTGTGCTGTGTAACTGCCATCAGATGCTTCTGGAATATCTCACTAAACACCACAAATAAAAATGGGTTTATGCAACTGCTCACACATTCCAGGCTGACAGCACCATGATTAGCATAGACACAGGCATAAATTGGCCTCTGTATGCCCAGGAAGGACAGCTGCAGGGTGTGGTATGATGTCCAAAATACAACAAATACTAAGTGGACAGACACTGCCATCTGGGTCACCTCAAGCGTCTGCACATATGGTTTCCATAGGGACACCTACATGGGACATGGCAGAGGATACGCTTTGAAGGATTTGGAAGAAGACCATGCAAATGACCCCCAGCGATCATCAGTCCATGATCCAATGCTCAAGGCTAATGTACTTATAAGTTAAAAGGACTGGCAATTTAAAAGAGACAGATGGTCATAGACCAAAACATCAGGTAAAGGTTATAAGAAGATAACTTTTTCCTTCAGTAAATGAATCAATAATTTTAAAAGTGTGTTTTTGTTTCTTTGTATTTTCCTTGTCTTATATTTAATTCTTGTATGATCTGGAACAATTTAGTGTGGCAAATATGCAAAAATGGAGGAAATTAGGAGGAGTCAACTTTTCAGAACTAAGATGAAGGCAACATCTGGACCAGAGAGCCATTTGGTAATCCATAATCATGGAATGATCCAGAAGACGGTTAACATATAATATAGACAACGGCTATAAAAAAGCAGTAGCACGGTATAAATAACAAATTAACTGTATAGATGTAATATTTTGGAGACGATGACAGTGGAAATTAACAAGCTGCATAGTTCACCGTAGGAACTCGTTTTGCTTGCACTATGAAGAAAAAAAAAACACTTTCCGTAGTACACTTCTGTAACAACTGTACCAACAATGAAAACGTTTTAATTAACTTCACTTGTGATTAACTGTTCTGCCAATAGCAGTTAAATGCGGAGTTCATCACGAGGCTGTAAGACGTCTCATAAAAAGTTTGAAAATTAGTATAGTCAATTAATGAAATATTACATACATTAACTACGTCTTTGCATTTACTGTAAAGAAATGATGGAGAAGGTAAATCTATTCAATGGTGATATAAATGATGTTTCCATAGTGAATGATGTACTAATAGCGAAATCCAAACGTTTCCGTTCTTACAGAACACGTAAACTATCGCGAGATTTTCTCCGATGTTTAGCGTCACATTTGGGCGGAAGCGGAAATAATGCATGATTTTTTTTTTTAGAGGAAAAAAAATAGTGAGATATTTAGCTAGGTAGTTAGCAAGAATAGCTTCATGCGTTTCTTGACATACTGTTGTATTAAAAAACGAGATAGAACCAGTGACATTACATTAAAGCGTTTTGGAAGAAGGTAAGTTTTTCGAAGTTTAATTCAATAACGCTATCTGAAGGAAATGTCCCCCCTCTAGTATTATGCGTATGAGGCCCTTTTCGATGAGACAAATCAACTAACAAAAGAAATTGTACTACTGAAGTGAGACGTCTGCCTTATAGAAGTATTAGTTAATGTTATGTGCGGTTTTTACCTCATGTACCTAATTTCCAAACGAATTGGTGAACGTGGGAGTCATTACGTGAGACGTTTTTTCAGTTTGTTTTGCAGGTAGCGAGACATAACATAGCTAGCTCAGGATCCGAGGTAATAACAACACGACACGTAGAAAGTTTACGATATTATGTCTGTCGGTTGTTGTAATCGTAAATGTGCGACTTGACATTTGAATTGTGTGTGTCCGGAGTTTTAAAATAATTGACATTCAGTGTTGTACGATGGCTCAGTGGGACGTTTGTTGGCAAGGCTTTCGATGAAGAACAATCTAGAAAAGGGGAACCGTTTGTGTAATGAGGATAGCCGTGCATGACATCTCTCGTGTAATTCATTGGTCGTCGATTGTGTACTTTATATGTAAGAAGATGATTTGTTTATGGACGTTTTGATGCTGTATTTATAGGCAGTATATCATCTTTTGGTGGTCAGAGTAACTGTTTAGATCGTGGTTGATTCGTGTACCGTTCCGAACTCCTCTTGTAAGATAGTCATATTAGACATTATAATTATATTAGACATGTACAATTAACCATATATAATTGACATACAAAATTAAAGATATTTGATGACAGTTAGCTCGTTACAAGTTTGTTAGATGTACCTGTTAACACGAAATGGGAAAACGTGTGACCGCTGTGACACTAAAACGCAGATGTTGGATTGTATTGTTAGGAATAATTAATAGGTTCGGGACTGGATGAGTTGTGTTGACACAAGCGGTCCATTTGTAAAAAAACAATAAAATGGGTTCCGTATTTGGAACTTCCACGTTTCGTTACCAGTAAGGTTGATAACAGTCTGCTTCTAATGAATGAATAACGGTTTTAAATTGGCGTGCAAGTCCTAGTAGATAAATATTGTCATTTTGTTGATCTGACATCGTTGCTGTTAACTGCACGGTCACTGGATTAAACCCTTACGGATTATTATGGTTGTGATTAGATGCGCTGCTATGGGAGGAAGTTTCTTCTACAATGAAATTTGTCACTGGCCAGGCGGTTATTGCCTTTGCAGAATGTCATCTGCATACTTTGTTTCCTCTGTTTGCGATAACTATCCTTCTAATGTGGGTGAACATTACGGATTGTATTTTGCTTGTCAGTTAGTTTAAAAGTGAATGTAGTGTTTTCCCTGTAGTGCATTTTAACGGCCAGAGATTATTAATCTGTTTCTTGTTGCAGATAAATTGCTGCGAGCCTTTATATAAATCGTGATTGACTAACGAGCCATATATTGGTGGAGAGACGCGGTGTGACCAGCTGCAGGATCCTGCATTTGTGATTTAACTCTAAGAAAGTGTTTGGCTACAACAAGGAGAGACCTGCCAGGAATCACGGACTACCTGAATATTGCGACTACTTGAACTGTTCATAACAAGGCCAGTACCTGCATTATGGAAGCCATTGCGAAATACGATTTCAAAGCCACTGCAGATGACGAATTAAGTTTTAAACGTGGCGAAATTCTTAAGGTAAGTGTTTTTGTTATTGATGGTGGTAGTAAAAGTCACTGTTTAGTTTTCAACATCTTGCCGTAGATTAAGTACTGACCTATTTATAACCAGTCTTATTGCCGTTTTCATTATGTGCTTTCTGAAGAAGGTAGAAGGGAAATTTAGCACAGTTTTTGGAAAAAGTCATCGTTGTATGCACTGTAAATGTTATTCATGTTCAGTGTGTTTTCTATTTTGAAAAGAGTGTCACCACATTCAGGGTTTGGTCATCTTTTTTTATTTCTGATGTAATCTTTTCAAAATAGGATGGTACTATGAAGTATATTTTAACTATATGATGAGGTGTTCTGTCCTTAGATATAATTACCAGGAAATGTTTGTTGTACGTTTTCAAAGAAAAGTTGAGTGATCTTATCAGTTTCCTCCTGCAGAGCTGCAGTCTTTTCAGTTGTTCCTGATATTAATTTCTCCTACAAAGTAAGTTTATAGTGCACTAGTGTGTAAAATCGCATTAATTTTTAGATAATTCCTGATGTACATCAACCAAAAGTTTCAGTTTTCAACCAGGATTATTATTTTTTTTATTTTTTATTTTTTTAAAGATGAGAAACGGTGGATTTGACAGGAAGTGTGTGGCTTTTTTTTTTTTTCTTTTCATAATACTCACTGTGTTGACACAAACTCCCTGGTTGCGCACTGGACTTTTCATTCAATTTTCTAGACCTGTGAAAATACTGCACTCATCTAGACTGATTAGTAAATGTGAAATGTACATTATTTTGATGCAGTTTTGTGAAATCCTACAGTCCTCCCCTGGTTTCCATAGGGCTCACAGCGCTCATTGACACCAACCAGCCTTTTATGCTACATTTCGCCCTTATTGTTTCTGTGGCATAACAAAGTTCCTGTCTGAGCTTCGAAACGAATGAGACATCTGGGAGAGATTTATACAGATTTAGTTTTTGTAGACAAGTGCTGGGGATTTAAATGTAATCATCTTAATCGCCTTTTATGCCACATCAGCGCATCTTGGCGATTGGTGGGAACAGTAGTGATTTTGTTGAACATCAGATAGGCTTGGGCTTGAAGTATTTTTGGGTATAAATTTCTTAACTTGTAGTATTTTAAAGGAACATGAAATATTATAATTTATTAAAACAGTTGATTATGAGTGGTTGCCCACTAAAACATATCTGAGTTTTGAGTATCTTAAATTTTGTACTAACATATTTTGAATTATTTGTTTGTACTTCCCCGATTTAATTCGGCGTCTGGTGTGCCTATAAAGTGATCACTGTTAGAAGATGACTTCCGTGTTAAATTCATTAAACAATTTTGGTGTGAGGCTACCTGTTTTGAATGTAACTTGTTGGATAAGGGAGCGGTCCTTCTGTTCTGGGTGGGGCACTTGAAATAACATTCAGCATCAGGACATCATGAATGCCCAGCCTTTGATGTTCCCTTTCTGTGTGTCTGTTCTATTTCTTATTCACAGGCTGCTTTACCTTGCTGCCTGTTTTAGTAGCAGGGTTATACGTTTATTTTCGGCTTGTTTTAATAATGTTCCTTTTTGGTTGTCCAAGGGGAAGCAAAAACCTTGAATCTCTTTGCATCATGGCAAATCTTGAAAGGAGAAATGTAGGCCTTATGTAAATTTAATATCCAAAGAGATCGTTGACTGAGTGGGGTGTTCGTTTGCATGCAAAGTTTCTTTTAGGTTCTGTAGTTTTAAAACTAAAGTCTCGAGCCAAATTGACCTCTTTTGTGCCCAGGTTTGGCTGTTCGTGGGCATGCCAGTTGGTCATGGGCCTCTCCGCAACAATGCTCTTCACAATTGTTTTCATGCCGCATTTGTATTACACTTAACGAAAGAGGAAGTGTTGGAGATGCAAGAGATTAAGCATCTGCAAGCCTGCAGGTTTTCTCTTCATTGGGTTTCGTATGTCAAATGTGATTTCAGGTTGTGCTTAAAACCACCTACAAATTTGGGTCACTGCCTGAAAATACTGCAATGTGGCATTGAAGGTCATATTAAAATAAGATGTACAGACGCTTCAGATGTGTTTATCCCCAGACATTCTAAGGCTTTTGTGGGAACCTTAGATTTTTAAGATATGTACTTGAAACCCATCATTTGAATTTTTCCCTTTTGAAAGCTTCAGTGACCTGAAAGGTGTACGTGTGTGTACGTGCGCGCATTATGGTTTGGCTCAGTGGATCTGTAGTTATAGTCTTTGCCTGTTTATTTTTTAGGAGCTGCAAGAGTTGAGGGATTCTTCAGAGAAAAGGTTTTTCAGATTCTTCTCAGAATCAACTGAAGTCTGAGAGGTAGTGGAGTTTTGGTACCCCCGTTCTCTCTGCAAGTCTTGGTGTCCTTTCCTGTGATTGGTTGCTCAGTTGCACATGCCCTCAGGGTCCTGTTGTCACACTTCATCCAGCACGTAAACTAAAGCCAAGACGGCCAAGGGCATGTGCTGATATTTTTAATACCCAAACCAAATTTTTTTTTTTTTTTTTGTGTGGGAGGTGATGTGTACTGAGTGTTGTGTGATGTATTTTTCTTTCTCTTTCTTTACCCACTGTACTTAATTGTTCCTGCTCAGGTTTGGTGCAGTCTGTGACTTACAAAAGACCCACTGAGCCTTGTGTACTGTTCCAAAGGATGTTACCAGAAGACAAGCTTTTGTGGTTGACATTTGTTCATAGCGCTACAAATTAGACCTGTTGCTGATCTGTATGCACGTTGTAATTCTGTGCATTTCATTGTAGCTGTACAAGTTCTCCTGGTTGAAGGTTCAAACTTTGTTGCTTTGCATTTGTAAAGGGATAGACTCCGCTATGTGTTGATGTTGTCCTCAGGTCCAAGTTGTGTTACACACTGTGTTTGTATTAAACATTTCAAGCTTTCTGTGCTATACTCCTGTTTATGTATTGAGAGGTTACATTCTGTCCAGAGCTTTTGAAAGGGACAAAGACACTGATAAAACTCCAGTACTAGCTTAATCTGCATCCATCCCATCTGTTCTGGTTTTTTGTAGAAAATCTTTTTAGTGCGAGTTGAATGGATGATTGGAGGATTGGGCGAAAAATTTATTCATTTTTCAAGTTGAGCAAAGCTTTTTTTTTTTTTTTTTTTTTTTTTCCTGTCTTTTACTTATTAAGTTTTATCTTGCTCCTAATTAATTTGTACCTGCACTTTGGGGTGGTGGCAGGGAGATGTGGAGGTACTCTGTGTATGCTCTTGAGTACGCGCTTGCACTTCAAAGCCTTCCTCCACCTTATAGTATATACGTTTTTAAGCATGCCATCCACCTGCATGTCATAGTAGCTGGTTCTGGTGGAATGGGCTGAGATGTGGAGTTTGGGTAACATTCTCCATCAGGTGAGTCTTGGTAAGACGCATAACTACTGCTGTCGAGTTTGACTTTTTTGTTGATGGAGAAGTAGTACAAGTGCCTGATTCTGCCCCGGTGGCTTCCTTTTCAAATGAAGGCATGCTTGTCTGACTTCAGTTTGTATAAATAGAACCTTGTCAAGCCTGCTTCTGCTTCTCTTCTGGAAAAAAAGGTGTTTCGCAAACTTGGTTTATTTGCTCTTGCACTTAGATCCATCGCAGCTGCGTGTTCTGCACCACGTGTGCATTAGGTAGTTTGGACAGAATGTGTAGCTCTGGGTTCAGTTTAGATGCACTGGAATGGGCGGCCAATGGGAGCGCACACCTCCCAGGCTTTTTGCGACCTGTGTGCTGTTGTATTCAGCCTGCTGTCTTGGCCTCTTTGCGATGCACAGTTTACCCATGGTCTGATTCATTTAGCGCATGCCTCAAGCAGTGCGTTTATGAGCTGATGTTGGCTTGAGTGTGGAAAGGCAGTACGCATGGCTGTAAAATGTAACCAGTTTGTGTGTAAAATGGGAGAACATTTGGTCATCTAATGGTTAACTTAATACGTTGCTTATTATCTGGCCTGCAACGTGACTTTGGCCTCTGCCAGATAATAGCACACAATGGAAGTTATGAAAATTGGCCTTAAAAAGTAGGCCTTGTTTGTGTGCTGTGAGTGCCTAAATAGTTTCATTTGTGGCACTGATTACTAATGCATGCTTAAAAAGTGTCAGTGCACATGTGCACACTATAGTTTTAGAGTTGATGAAACTGGTTAAGCAGTGAATTCTGGATGTACTTGGCCATTGTAGAGTTATTTGAAGTGTATATGTGAACACCACTGGCTGAGTGTGGTTAGAGTTCAATCTATGATGGAACTGAGGCTTACACCTCAGTTCACACCATACGCTGACAAAGGTAGCACAAACGTATGTGGTCTGCCTTTGATGTTGACCACTCTTTTCTATATGTTGTGGCCCGTAGTGCCAGATTAACTCACTCAGGTTCTTAGACTGTTAACCCTGTGCGTTTGTGGAGTGTTCAGTATTGTTGGCCTCACCTGCCAATACCTCAGAGTGTTCAGGCTGCTCGAAAAGTAGATGATAAAGCAGGCTGGGTAACTTGCACGCTTTAGCAGAGTGAGTGTGCGTATGCAGTGATGAGTTTATCTGGAAATTTGTCAAGTGGTTTTGAGTCACAGTTCAGAAAATGGGAAATGCTTAAACATAGATGTGCAGCGCAAGTTCTGTTCCAGCTGAGGCCCCAAGCTCTGTTGAGCAGATTGCTTCATTCTGGCCTTCTGTTAACAGTAAGGGCGTGCCATGAGGGGAGTCAACTACAGTTTTAAGTCTTACATGTTTGAGAGGAATTGCAGTTCTGCTTGACTTCTATGACTGCATTGCCTTTACTAAAACATGGCCAAAGCAGTGTGTGTTTATGGTTTTTCTATGCTTTGTCCTGTTTGTCTGTCTTTCCAGGGTACACTTTTCACTCTTGCCGTTTTGTCTTCTGTTCACCATTACTTTCCACAATCTACTGCTGGATATGCATTTTTACCTTTCTGACTTGTGTATAAATCAATCTTGCGGGTAAGTCAAGGACAGTATTTAGGGCTAAACTACATAAAGCATAGTGAGTACTTGGCAAGGGAATAGGCAATAATCACACTTCTGTGACAGTCGTAATGCGCAAGCTGTATTCCAAGGATTGCCAAAGAATATAAAAGTTGCATAAAGACTAAAGTATATAACTGACTATATTATATAGTGGAACAATAATTTATCTACAGTAATTTTTTTGTCATTTTAAGGCTAATTAAATCGATCAGTGATCACCAAATAGACTGGAGCATAGTTTTTTTTTTTTTTTTTTTTTTTCCCCCGGATCAAAACTGGATCAGCAACATTCAGAAATTGTCAAAATTCATAAATCTGCAACAATATTGCATAAAATTATCTGGATATTTTCTTTGTTCTTTCTAATTGAACATTTTCACATTTTATTGTTGATCATTAGCAGCTGCTAGTTTGAGCATAAGCATGTACCGCTCATGGAAATTGTTCCTGGTCCAAGACATTGACTCTCTATAAGTCACATTCCACATGCATGCTCTATAACAAATATTATAATTATGTATTCATAAGAATAAAAAAAAAAACATGTACTAACCCCTGGATAACTTGACCTTATTTTTATAGCTCATTTCAAAATTTCTCATTTTAGGTGAGTTTATATATGGTACGTTTTGAACAAATGCAGCATTTGATCATGATTAGTCAGCAGATTTTTTCAAAGATGACAGAGTTTGATACGTATACTGTTAAGTGACCAACTTTTACGTATGACTGTGTATACGAACACAGTCATGCATAACTACCTGTTATGTATAGTTGTCATGCAATGTTGTGCTGCTAAAGTTAGGGCAGCAGAATCGCCACTTTGGAAGTGTACCTAAGTGAAGGTTATGTAGTATGTAAATGTTTGAAAGCTATTCAATACAGGGCTTGCAAATTTTACAAGTCCCCAGTGGCCCTTCGGGCGGGCACTCTTCAGATTTTGGTAGCCCGACTGGACGACACAATAGCCCCGGGACGTCTGGCTAGCGATTTTACCAGCCCTGTAATACAAAGCTAATAAATGTGTAACCAGGCATGATAAAAAGTTTTCGTACAATGAGGAAATGCAGAGACAAAATCACACCAGACCTCTTAAACGTTTTATCCTTAAAACCCGAGTTTAAATCTTAGGCTGCTTTCACACCTGCCTTGTTTAGCCCTCTTTAATCAAACTCTGGTTTGTTGGAACAGTTTGTTTAGGCGGGTCTGAACACAGCAAACGCACTTCATTTGACGACATGTATTTTACGATTTTTAGATGGCATATTTTTCGGTTATTCGCCCAGTTAGCTCGAAAATAGATTCTTGCTCTTTTAGGCGTTCGCTTTTTTTTGTATGGTGATAGATTTTTTATGAAACCCACAGTGACATCTCCAAATTCAGCATTCGCTAGGCAGCCACCATTTGCTGTCAGGAAAGTTAATAAAACACCTGGAGCTGCATACAGTCACAAGAATGGCCACTTCAGCCTTGTTGTGGTGAAATCGGTATCACTTAAACGCATTAACTGTTTTAGTAATATCACTGCTAGTCTCGTTAGTTTTCGGTTTGCTGCTGTACGGCTACGGTGTGCTGTGTATACCATTTTGCTACACTTCTGATATAACAGCACCCTTACGCATGTGACTGACTGTTCTATAGCGATTAATACTGTGTGTGTGTGTGTGTTTTATTAAATCTTTATTTCACCAAGAAAACCTCATTGAGATGGAAAAAGATTTTTAAAGAGTGTCCTGGCCAAGATAGGCAGCAACACTAAATTACAATCTGCATAAACAGTTACAAGTATATCATACAAATACTCGCTTCACTTTGGACAAAGGCATCTGCTAAATAAGTAAAATGTAAATACTCATTAAGATCAAAAGGCAATTATACAATAGTAAAATAAACTAAAATTTATTCACTAAAATTGAAGACATAGCACCTATTTTAAACCTCACAGCCAGACCCCTCACAGCCAGACCCAGCCAGACAATGGCAGATAGAAGACAGTCTACAGATGACATTATATACACATTGTAAACACACACTTCAAATTTTTTATGAAATTAGCTACCATAAATGCACGGTCTGTCTTTATGGTTGTTTTTACATTGGCTTTCTATAAACTCAAAGTTCAGCATTTTATAGAACGTGAAGGTTTTATGGTATTATAGTTTCATACAATGTCTGTAGCTGACAGTTGTAATTCCAAATGAGAGGCTTATTGACTGTGTGGGATCCATACTGCATGTGGACTGTGCTCTTCTAGTGACCTGCTTTAAGATTGTAAGCAAAGAGCATGGGATTCATGCTCTCAGAGCTGTCTACTCTGTCACATGGGTACAGCAGCAGTGTAGGTCAACCAACTGGAGCTAGAAACCCCCCTAAGTCCCCCAGAGCTTTCCTATACGTGTGGAATGAGTTGGGTTGCAGCCAAAACCTACTGTGAATGAAAAACTAACTGCATGTGCACATTGGTGCTATCACAGAACAGGAGTGACCCCTCAGAGTATATGTTCAGATAGGGTTGAGCTCAAACACACACTACTCGGTCTCGTCCCACTCTGCTGTTGTAGTCCCTGCAGCTTACTCAAAGTGAAAAGTTAATCTTTACAGTAAATATTGTAAAAGCCAGAGGGTGTTCCTGCGGGTTATTGTGCAGTAAGTACCAAGTACAAGGCAGTTGCACCCAAACTCAGTTAAACTTGTGCTTCTCAAGGGGGTCTGCTTACAAAGCGCATGAGCGAGCTTGTGCGAGGGGAGAGGCTGGCGCTTCGCACGGCGCACCGAGCATGCGCGGCAGCGTTCCCAGGTTCGCTTTGCTGTTTGTGGTGCAGTTACCCCAACCCCGCTGGCCCCGGCCGCTCGTCAGCTTCCTGTTGCGTCGGTGCTATCGCAGCAGCTGCACACTCCTGCCTTTGCTCCTTCCGTTTGCACAATCCGGGCCCAGTTTCGCTGTGCTGCCGTGGCTGCTGTGCCCTGCACCTGACAGCTAGTGCAGCAGGACAGGCTCGGCACAGCACGTCTGTCCTAGTCTAGAGCAACATTCACAGTGAACAGCCATCTGTCAGACAAGCAGGAACTTGATGGCAACGAGCTGTTTAATATGATTTACCTCCCGGGGGCGGGGGCGGAGGTGTGGTGTGGGGGGGGGGGGGGGGGGGTGGGTGGGGGGGGGGGGGGGGGGGGGGGGGGGGGGGGGGGGGGGGGGGGGTGGGGGTGGGGGGGGGG